>MU226361.1:1841901-1859360 GCA_018584345.1 Thuja plicata | reverse complement strand
AATTGCTTTAGAATTCATAGTTATTTTCATGCTAATGTTCTTAGTTTCTAGTTTTTATGCTTTCCATGCTTAAGTCACTTAGAAATCACATGCTAGGTTTCTTTTTGGCTAAAATCAATCATATTTTCTTGCATTGTCTTGCATTCTAATCATAATATTTTAATCATTTGGAGAAGTTTTGAGACTAGTCACTCCATACTAGTTCTTGAATCCTTCTCTCTTCATCTAATAGTGCATTGATCATAATCAATCCACTTGGGGATCCATTGCATTTGTGTTTGAGAGATCACATTCACATTCCCATAAGAGAGCAAATCAAACAAGCCTCTTGGGTGCAACTTGTTTCCGCTCTATCTGATGATATGAGGATACTTTTTATGTCTTCTTGCTTGCTTTCATTTCACTTGAATTTCATATTCTAACCCTCTAACAATTTCATGTTTGTGAGTGATTGTAGGTTGAAGATTTTCCTCATACTACATTCTGGCACACCCGGTGGGACCCACATCCCTAAAATTTCTAACTTTTTATCTTAATTTTCTTTAGATTTCACCAAGCACGCAGATCCACGTCTGCATTTTACGCAGAGGCATCTGCGCAAACGCCATTTCTCCCTGAACTATCATTCGGTGTCTATGCTGAACTAGCATCTTCGCTCTGCACTGGCGTCTCCGCCTGGAAGAGCTAGTTTGAGACTTTGTAAACACAACTTTTTGGTTTATTAGGATTTTTGGTTTTTCTACTGATTTTAGGCATCTTGTCATTCTATTTTTTACCAGAGACTCATTTTACAAGCAGAAATTATGCTGAATTTTCATTAAGGAGAAAATATCTTGATAATGGTTCAAAGAACACTAGCTTTTAGTTGTTTTAATATTGTCAAAATGACTAAATTTGATCAAACTAAAGACTAAGAAGGAGAAAAAGTAACTTTATTTGCTATCTTTTTGTGTTTGCAGGTACATCGGTGGCCTTGTAAACGCTGGTTCATGAACCAGTGTCTGCGATTCACAAACCGGTGTTTGTGCTCTATAAATTGGTGTCGTTGATTGGTATAGCATCTCTCTAGTTTCCTGTGTTTTTAGCCTATTTTCTTCTTTCTGTCATTTTTTAGGCAAAAACTAGAATCAGCGTCTGCGCCCTGAACTGGCATCTGCGCTCTGTCAAATTTGGATTTTATCATGTACTAACAATGGTTGTTCTTGTGTTTTTAATGCTTGTCAAAGGCCAAACTTGAAATTACTAATCAGTTATTTTGCAACACCACTTGTCAAAGACGCAATCTTAAAACTACTCACATTTGTATTGCAGGTTGCCTCGGATCTACATCGACCAAACGATCGTGTTTGTATTAATATTTTTTAGGCACCTAGACCAATTAGTTAGATTTTCTTGTCTAATCTTAAGTGAGTGTTAGGGGATTATGCTCTCTTCCCTTTTGGGAAGATAAAAAACCTAGATACACTTAGTATTGAACAATTGAATCTTTTGGAAAAAACAAAGTGTGTCTTGCATGCTTGTGGAGAAAATGATACTGGATAGGAGAGTACGCTCTTTTCCCCTTTGTGGGAAAATTAGAAATCTAGACTCCTTTTTGTCACCAATCCAATTTACTTTGAATCCTTTAGATGGGCCTGCCGGTTGAGGGAAAAATCTCCCGGGAATGATCCACGTGAGAACAAGGTGTAAGCCACACCACTCTAACTTATGTTAATCAAATTTACTCCTTGGGGTTAAAGCCTCAGGAGTCGACTGGCATTTGAGCTTATACTCAGCTCTTGTCTAACTTAAGTGCGGCCTCGCGGTCTTAATCACGTTTACGTGGCCACTTTTGTCAAGACACTCTATGGGGCTATACGCCTAAATCGTACTTGTGTGAACATAGAGGATACAATCGAACAAAGAACCATACTAAACACTCTAGGCTTTGAAGCTACCTGGAACACCCTTAAAAGGTGATAATGCTTGTGCAAGGAAGATAGTAACTTCAACAAGATCACTCGTACATTCGTGCCACCCTGAGCGTTTGGAACCAGATAATAAAACATCATGACTGGAGCCATTGCGTGCTTGGTGACAGCCATATTCTGATTAGCTTTTGTGTGTGTGTGCCTAAGCTTACGAGCAAGTATTTTCATGCTATGCCAATTTATTAGGTAGATTTTGTGCTTAAAGTGCTTGAAAAACATTTGCAAATCCAAAACACAGACACAATATCCAACATTCAAATTTGTCACGTGCTTGTATCCTTCAAGGTTTGCTTTGTTCCTTGTCAGATTTTTTTCAGACACATGGTTGTTATTTTCTAGTTTGATTATGTTGAAATTGGTTCTTGCCATGGAACAAATCTATTGAAAAATCAGAACAAGATCAAGCTTTTTGCCAGATTATCAAGACAATGTCCTTTTGCAAAAATTTGGTCTTTTATGAGATATGTCCTAAAAACCTCCAACTATTCATCCAAGATCATATCTACTTATAGGACATGACCGATTCCAAGAAGCATAAGAAGGTGAAAACTCTGTTACCACCCGTGCAAAGAGAACAAAAAAACACAACCTGAGAGGCTACCAAGTACCAACACATTATCGATTTCATCAATCAAGAAATCCATAAACGAGAAAAATTTTAAAAAGTGATCTACAACAACAAGGTTGCTTGTTTCATGGGAAAATATCATCTAAAATCTGCTTTTGTTGGATTTGAACAATATGACTAGTCGGTTTACCACAACAAACACAATTTCCTCCTATTTCAAGCTCACTTAACTTGCATTTTAGGACCTCACTTAGGTTGTCATCTTTAGGAACACATCACACACTCATCCTAGCATGATCTTGCATTAATCAAATCAATCCTAATTAGCCTAGCATCATCCTAATCATCATCCAAAGCATCCTTGATCACACCCCTCACTTGGTATTGCATACCCTTTTGAGTTGCTAAAAACCTACATCTTAATCAAACCCCATCCTTGAGTGTCCTTAAACCAAGCATTGTTTAGGATAATCCCCTTTGTCTTTTGCAACCTCATCACCTTGATCAAAAGGTTGGTTCACATTAACAAAGAATCCCATCCACCGAAGACCACAAGTCTGTCTTAGGTAGACAATCATATCCACTTGATCCTACACTAGGGAAAGCAAACCTTGATCCTTGCATACATCAAGTCATCCTTAATCCGTAGAAGCACATCCATCATCTTAAGCACACCCTAATCCTAGTATCATCATCCTTAGTTTCCTAGGTGCATCCTTGCATACATCTTGCATCTCATATTCCTTTAGGATAGTCATTTCATGCCACCCATCACACGAGCCATTAAGAAGAGGAAGAACATGGATCCTAATCTTGCCGCTAGCTCATCTAATCCTACAACTGACAATACCAATGCCATGCTTACTTATGTGCCTTAGCCCAATGATCAAATTGAACATATCTGGGTAGACACTAATGAAAATCCCACTCTAAGTACCATAGAAACATTTATCAACCATCCAGTGCTTGTCCACATGGTAAATGCCATGAGTGGATGTAACAACAACTAGGTACTCTTGGACATCCAACAAAAAGGACTTCAACTTCCGCCTTGGATTATACCCACACTTGTCACACAACCTATGGCACTTCCAGGGGAACGTCCTTATCCCACTAGAAATGAAGTTTTTAATCCACTTCAATGAGACCTACAAGTGGGAACTCTTCTCGCGTAAGTAGTTCATCCCTCCATTCCACCTTCCATCATACACACAACACCCTCACCTACCTCAGGAGCCCCACCTCCTGATACCACATCAGCAACAAAAACAATACCCCCTATCACTATGCAAGCACCTTCACAAGCCACAATCACTCCTCTTTCGCAAGCAATCCCAACATTCATTGCAAAATTTCCACCACCACCAGTCAACACACAACAAACCACCATTCCACCCATTCCTACTCAACCCATTCAAAGTGCTACAACTAGTTCGCAGCATCAAAGCACCCAAGTCTCAATGCCTATTCTACCTTTCTTCACCATAGGTATGTCACCTACCAATGCCTATAACCAACCCTTATTTCTGCAAGGGTCCACTTTTCCCGCTCCACCAATAATGCAATCACAATTAATGCCAGTAGCCCTACCTCAAATGTTGTTCAACCCAAATCCCCCCATACTACAACCATCCACAAATCCCTTCATTGTACCCCAAATTCCCATCCAACCTATCCAACAACAACAACAACCTATCCAATAGAAGCAACAACAACCTATCCAACAACAACAACAACAACCTATCCAACAACAGCAACAACAACCTATTCAACAGCAATAATAACAACCTATTCAGCAACAACAATCCATCCAACAACCATCCCAACAACAACAATTGCAACAACAAATCACCAACCCATTTGCATCCCAAGCGCAACAACAACCAATCAACCCCTTCACCGCTGCGTAGCCCACTATCCAAACTACACAGTAGCCATAGCCACAAATGTAGGGGACAAATCCCCTCATGGCACAACCACTGCAACAATTTTCTAATCCTTTTATCCAACTAGTGCAACAACAACAAACTCATTCTGCCAATTACATAGCCATGCCATCTTTCGCTACATCACAAACAATTCCCCCTTCACAACAAGTTCTCACTGGGGGCATTCTACTGAAAAACACTTATCCTCCATCTTATACAGGTGCACAACATGTTCATCCCACCTATCCAATGCCGCAACAAATACAAGCATATTTCCAACAGTTGCAACAATCTTATCAAGCGCCGACACCTCCTCCACTACAATATTCCCCTTAACCATAGCTTCCACCACAACAACCTATATACATTGACTAGAAACCATCATACCAAACACCACAATATCCCCCACATAATCCTCCATTTTTTCCATTCGATCCATATCAGGTTCAAAGAAATCCTGTAATCATGATCAACAATCCTCCCCTGCAAATCAATCATGAATGGGAGGAAATGAAGAATGCTCTCAAGGAGTTAAAGGCTGTGACAGAAGCTAAAAAATTTAAATTTGAAGAGGTATGTCCTTATCCATTTGATTGATCTATCACTACCATACCCTTCCCCAAGCACTTTGAGACCCCAAAATTTGATAAATATCGGGGGAAGGGCGATCTTGTGAGTCACGTGAAAGAATTCTACATGGCCTATCAAGAAGTGGCCTATAGTGATAACTTCCTCATGAGACTATTTCCCAAAAGCTTAGGAGGCACCGCTCTTGAATGGTTCTACAAAATCCCTTATAGCATAGTCTCTACTTTCACAGAATTATCTGAAAAGTTTGTGGCCCAATACGCACATAATGTCAAAAATGAACTCTCACTCCTTGACGTATGCAATTCCAAACAAAAGGGAGGAGAAAGCCTGATCGATTATCTTCAGTGCTGGCAAGGGCTTACTACCAGGTTGTCTTACCAACCCCCAGAGCAACATCTTATTAAAATATTCATTAACAACCTTCATCCTAAGCTTGCCTATCACATGCACATGAAATGTATACAAACTTATCACGACATCAGAATCAAGGGTATGGACCTTGAACAAGGTCTTGTAGAAGAAAGTACCATCAAGCACTATAAAGAATCCCAGCCTGACAAACATAACAATGTTCGATCATGATACTGGAACAAGAACAAAAAAGTGATAATCGATGGAGCCAATGACACCAAACACGTTCAATTTGTGGTATCTAGTCCAAATGCACCTACCCAGACTTATTAGCAATCACCACCAATGTACCCTCAACCTCCCCCCATGTATCAATAGCCCAATCCCATGTATTCCTAGCCAACTTACCAACAAAAAATGGGCCCTCAAGGCATGACTATCTATCCCCCTCCAGGGCCATCATATCAACACAACTATTAGGGTCCTATGAATCAGACAAAAGCTATATCAGTCCCGTGGGGACAACAAAGACCTCATGCTTCAAATACACCACAACACATGTTTACCCCTTTGGGTGAACCTATAGATGTCATTTTCTACAAGCTAGTCCAAGCTAACCAAGTCGTGTATCCTAAAACATAGCCATTTGATGACTCAACTCCTAAGCCATCTTGGCATAAAGACAATGACAACTGTGAATACCACCATGTTAAGGGACACACCACTCTCAAATACACGAAGCTAAAACACTATATCTAGGATCTCATTAACTGCAAGGAGATCGAAGTGGATTCTCATGCCCAATCATCACCAAACATAGACCTTAAAATTTATCAAAATGCATTCCCTAAACACACTTCCGGTATAGGCCCAGGCAATCCTACCCAGCCCTCTGATCAAGGGAAAGGTAAACAAGCAGAAACTACCGATAGAAAATATTATACAAATGCATATATCAACTACGATAATCTCATCTGTTGCATATCCCAAGTCCAGTCCTCCATCAATGTCATCCATGTCAAGGGTGACGATAACCAATGCGCCATCGCCACTCGTAGAGGTAGGATAACAGTTGTAGGTTTCAGTCCTGCCCCATCTGCTGGGACCCAATACAACATTTTGGAACACCTAGGGAATACCCCAGCCCAAATTTCCATCCTGGATCTTCTCTGCACATCACCCACTTATCAAGAGATCCTTAATAAAGCCTTGCAAGAATCCCGTGTTCCCAGCGACATCAACCTCACTGACTTCCAAAACCTTGTCAGACACCTGTCTGCATCTTGTGGGGTCTCCTTTAGACCAATAGACGTACCCTCCAAAGAAACTGATCATAATATCCCACTCTGTATTGCTGTCATGGTTAAAGATTTTGCCATCAAACAGGTCATGATAGACAATGAATCGACTCTAAATCTGTGAACTCTAAAATTCATAAAATAGTTGGGTTGCACTGAGGCTGATATAACAAATGATGTCATCACAATAAAAGTATATGACAATCTAGAGCGTACTTTTGAAGGCACCATATCATTGCCCATTCAAGTGGGCCCAGTTATCTAGGATACATTATGTCATGTTTTTGATCTTGACCTTCCCTTCAACATTCTCCTTGGATGCCCATGGATTCATTCTATGCAAGCCGTCCCATCCACCTACCATCAGTGCATCAAATTCCCATATAAAGGCACTGAGATCACCATCAACATAGATCCTAAACCCTTCATATACTGCAATGCGTTGGAGACATCCTTTCCACATTCCAATCACTGTCCCAGGATTGATATTAGCACCTCTATCACTAGCTCATCACAAACCCATTTAGACCCAGGAACAATCCTCTCCTCCACCTTGTCCATGGTCAAGATCAATAACAAAGGTTGTGGTGGGTACACTTTATCTAATGCCTTTGCAGTTGGATTACTGCCAATTGATCCTCACACTTAGGGCCGCCAACTTAATCTAAGCAAGATAGAATCAGAGACAACCAAGGCACTACAATTTGGTTCTACCACTTTTATATCAAAAGGTACTTTGACTGGCAAGGAAATGGCACCAAACATCAACCAATGGCTATATAAAGATCCACCACCCAAGGACACAAGTCGCCTTAATTACTTCAAAGATAAGTACCCCGCAACGCACAAACTGGTGACAGAAAAATGGAACTACCAAGGAGGTGGCCTTGGTTATGAAGAGAAAGGAATGAAAGATCCTATTATACCTACTTGACTAGAAAAGCACCTGGGCCTTGGCATGGGCTCTGACACGAGTCAGAGCACCAATGAGTTCCTCGACTATTCCTCTTGTCCATCCTTAGGCGAAATCACTGACATTGAAGATATCCCAGAAGAGAAAGTTGTGAGAGCTTATGGTGATTTTTTCAATGATGAAACCTTCCTGGGAAATGCTTTCCTACAAAAAATTTCCATCCTCTTCATTGACCTTCCCCTCCACCATCCTGAACTCATAGACTAGGACCAACCAAGTGTCGTACACGTTGACGAGTTCCAAAGTGAGGACACGCTCCTAAGCTTTATGGGAGCAATTGAGAAATGCAGTGACTGGGGGCAAGACTCAACATATGTCTACAAACTAGACCCAAAGACATACTTTGGGGAAGAGGAGAACATTAGTTGCAAAAATGACACAGAAAACAAAAATAAAAAAGGGAAAAATCGATCCCCTAGCGAAAACCCCTCCGGGGCACTATCTGATCATAAAAAAGTAAAAACAAAGGGTGTATCCACTGGTGAAAACCTCTTTGAGGCGCCAAAGGATGAAGATTCTCCTCTTCCTCTTATTTGAGATTACAGGCTTGAACAGTTATCAATTCTCATTGAAGAAGCAAAACCTGTCAACCTAGGTACCAAAGAAAATCCTGCCATCACATACATAGCAACATCTCTAACTGAAGCAGAAGAAAGTGATCTTGTCACTTTATTAAAGGAATCCATCAACAAGTTTGCATGGTCTTACTCCCACATGTCGGGGTTAGATCCTAACTTAGTGGTTCACCATCTAGCAGTGGACCCAAACATCAAACTTGTCAAGCAAAAGCTCAGAAAGATGCACCCTAAAGTGGCATTACTTGTCAAAGTGGAGCTAGAAAAATTACTCCAAGCCACGATCATCCGCCCTATTGACTATTCTGACTGAATCTCTAATATGGTGCCCATCTCTAAGCCTAATAAATCAATTAGGATATGTACAGATTTCAGAGATCTCAATAAGGCATGTCCTAAGGATGATTTCCCCTTGCCAAACATAGACATGATTGTGGATCTCACAGCAAGACATGAGATGTTGTCACTCATGGACAACTTTTCCAGATATAATCAGATCTGTATTGTAGAAGAAGATTAGCATAAGACAACATTCAAAACCCCTTGGGGCACCTTCTGCTATAACATGATGCCTTTTGGCTTAAAGAACGCTGGGGAAACCTATCAAAGAGCCATGAATTTTATTTTTCATGACATGATTCACAAGATCCTTGAAGACTATGTGGACGATATCTTGGAAAAATTAGTAAAAAGGGAAGATCACCTAAATGTTTTGGAATATGTCTTTGGCAGAATTGGACACTACTACTTAATGTTCAACCCTAAGAAATGTGTCTTTGGAGTCACATTGGGAAAAACCCTAGGGTTTATCATATCCAGAAAAGGCATTGAAATTGATCCAAAGAAAGTACAAGCTATCATAGAGATGCCTCCACCAAAAAAACTCTGACAGCTACACATCCTCCAAGGAAAGCTACTATCCGTGCACTATTTCATCTCTCAACTAGCAGATAAGTGCCAACCATTCACTCATCTCCTGTGCAAAGACAACACATTTAAGTAGGATCCTCAATGTCAGAAGAGTTTTGACAAAATCAAAGAATACTTGGCTAATCCACCCATCTTGGTACCACCTTTACCTGGTTGACCACTCATCCTATACATTTCTGCTACTACCACATCACTAGGGGCACTCCTTGCTGAATTGGATGATGAAGGAAAATAAAGAGCTATTTATTATATCAGTCAAACCTTGGTGGGTTATGAGCTCAATTATTCTCCTATGGAAAAAGCATGTCTGGCAGTGGTCTTTGCCACTCAAAAAATTTGCCACTACATGCTTAGCCATGCAACCAAGCTCATTTCAAAGGTGGATCCTCTCAAATACCTACTCTCCAGGACTACACTTACAGGTTGAATGACAAAATGGGTTATGTTGCTAAGTGAATTTGATATTCAGTATGTCAACATAAAAGCCATTAAAGGGCAAGTCATTGCCGACCAGCTAGCCGAAGCACCATTGGTAGATGCATATCCTTTGGTCACAAAATTTCTAGATGAGCATTTGTACATGATAGAAGAACAACCAACATGGCAACTCTACTTTGATGGGTCCTACATAGCTCATGGTGCAGGGGAAGGAATACTTTTTTTCACACCTCAAGGTGACTACATCCCCATGTCATTCAAATTGGGATTTCCTTGCACAAACAACATTGCAGAATATGAAGCACTAATTGCAGGACTCTGCATGGCCATAGAATGGAACATCACAGATATCCAAGTCTTTGGCGACTCCCAACTCAGCATCAAACAAGTCTTGGATGAGTATCAAACCAAAGATGACAAATTGACGCCATATAAGCAGATGGTTGACAAGCTGAAAGAACACTTCCTCCACTTGCAGATAACACAAGTGCCACATTTACAGAACAAGGCTACTGATGCAATGGCCATAATTGGCTCCCTTCTCGAGATTCCTCATGAGTCTATGCAATACAAATTCTTAGTTAAGCAACTACATGCTCCCGCTTATGAGAATGATGAATCGAATCATGTATGTGTCTTGGTTGGTCCCCAGTCCCCGTGGTACCATGATATCCAAGATTACCTACAAAATGGTATCATATCTCCTCATCTCACTGCAAACCAACACCAAAAATTCATCCGCAGAGCTTCCCGATACACCCTTGTAGCCAATACCCTTTATCATTGAGGTTATCACAACGTGCTCTCTAGATGTCTAGATGAAAATGAAGCCACCCAGGCTTTACAAGAGGTACATGCTAGAATCTGTGGTTCCCACACGAGTGGCATGGTCCTAGCCAAGCAACTTCTACACACAGGGTATTATTGGCCTACAATGGAACATGATGCTTGTGAGTTCATCAAAAAGTGCCTACCTTGTCAACAACATGCTAATTTGATCCATGCTCCTACTTAGGACCTTAGACCTATTGTACTTCCTTGGCCCTTCTCTTGTTGGGGTTTTGACCTCGTTGGTAAGATTACTCCCCTCTCTTTTGAAGGCCACAAGTACATAATCACAGCTATGGAGTACTTTACAAAGTGGGTCAAAGCAATTTCGCTCACACTCACTACTGGTGTCCAGATATCCAAATTAATCCTCTATCACATCGTTTTCCGCTTCGACATACCCTCCACCATCTTCATAGATCATGGTACATCATTTGAAAATCAACATGTCAGTGATCTCTGTGCTCGCCTCCATATCCATCACTATTTCGCCAGTCCATATTTCCCACAAGGTAACGACCAAGTTGAGGCAACTAATAAAACCATCCTCAAAATCCTCAAGAAAGTTGTCAATAATATTGGCCGTGACTGGCATCTCTAGATCAATCCTACCCTTTGGGCATATCGTGCTTCCTACCGTACTCCTATTGGCACTACTCCCTACTCCCTAGTCTATGGTGCTAAAGCAGTCTTACCAATTGAGGTTGAACTACCCTCCCTCTGAGTATCACTAAGAGGCCTGATTAATGATGAAGATTACTGAGTAGCACGACTCACACAGCTGGATCTCCTAGATGAAAAGCACCAGCAAGCTTATGATCACTTGATTTTTTACCATAATAGACTCAAGCGGAACTATAACATGAAGGTCCACTCTCGCCAGTTCCAGGTGGGGGACCTTATGCTAAAAGAAAATTAGAAAGTGGGTACTAATTGAGAAAAGAAAGGCAAGTTTGAAGTCACCTGGCAAGGCCCATATGTTGTCACTGCATGCTTCAGTTCTGGGGCATATCAACTCTCCACTCCTGAAGGAGAACCATTGAATGATCCTATCAACATCATTCATCTCAAGCACTTCTATGCCTGACGAATGGTTGCTCATTCCAGTTATCTGAGAAAATCCATAAAAAAAAAATATAAACAGTCTTGAAAAAATCTCTAAAAAGTGAAAAATGAAGCTAAAAAAAAAAAAATGGTTGTCCTAGTGAAAACCTGGTAAACAGGCACTTGAGTAGCATCAAAAAAATAAAAAAGATCTAAAGAAATCAAAAAGAAAAATAAAGAGAAAAACTTTCGTCCAATGGTGAAAACATGGCAATCAGGCGCCTTGGACAAGTATGGGTGATGAAAACTTGGAAATAGGCGTCACACATAATGGACCATTCCATTATCTATCAAAATCTCATTTCCTTCCATCACTAGCACCACATCTCCACTACTCTCTACATCTCCCTTATTCCCTGGGTGTTCACATATCATACGCACTAGTCCACAATGATCTCCCTATCTCGTATCCTAAGCTTTTGTACACATAATATTGTATATTATTGTCCATATGTTTTACTATCCAAAGCCCCGAGCACCAATCCTGTATATTTCTCATGTCTTGAGTTGCTCCTTGTAAGATCCTACATTGGTTCTACAGTTTGCTTATAGTGCACATTTGATCAATCAACTTGGTAAGTCCCATCTTTTTGGAAATGAGTCTTGAGGATGTATCCTTCCTCTCGTCAACTTAAATATAGATCATCATCATCTTTGGGTTCTCACAGGATGTATCTTTCCTCTTGGACTAATAAATCAGCACACACAACTATCACGGCATCAAGACAAGTAATAAGATCCAATCAAATCTCGGCAGCAACCTTTGTACATAATCGCTGTAACTAATTAGTTGTCATTAATCGATCAATTTGATCCTTGTACATTCGGGACGCATTCCATCTACCCACCATCATGCTAAAATTCTAAGTCATCATCCTTCTAACATTCCCTGCCTGATCCTCCATAGTCCACCCGTCTAGTTTGTCAGTTGATTGTGACATACACAAAAAAATATATGTGAGTCCCATTGCACCCATTGCATCCACTTCGTCCATTACCTCTAGTATCATTATTGCATCTATCATCATTCATTAAAATTTAGTTACATTATTCATCATTTTAGATTCATTAGACTCATTAGATTCATCATCAGGTTGCATTAGATCCATCATTCAGGTCACATTGTTCATTGTTAAATTGCATTAATCATTATGTCAATAGTTAGTATCATTTTAGAACTTTGCATTATTTAATTCATCTTGCATTGTTACTCCATTTTAGGTTCATTATTTTGCATTATTAATCCATTATTTAGCTTGCATTGTTACTCCATTTTAGGTTCATTATTTTGAATTATTAATCCATTATTTAGCTTGCATTGTTACTCCCTTTTAGATTCATTTTAGTCTTGCATTGTTAAAAACATGCACATCTTGCATAATTAAGTCATTTTAATCTTTAGATTCATTTTTTGTTAAAACATTTAGATTCCATTGTTCACTCATTTACACATTCATTTTAGTCTTGCATAGTTCATCCATTTAATTCATCTTGCATAATTCATCCATTTTAGGTTCATCTTACATTCATCCACTTTTATCATCTCACATTATTACAACATTTAGATTCATGTCCCACTTGCATAATCAATTCATTTAGATTCATTTTAGTCTTGCATTTGTTAAAACATCATTTAGGTTCATCTAACATTCCTATACATATTCATAAAACATCAGCATATATATTGCATACATCATAAAAACACATCACATCCTACATCCACACACGTCAACACATCATATATATATGAGCATCACCCATCCTGCATAAGACATACTTCATATATACATAATCAGGTCATCCATATACATCACATCCTACAAGCATCAAATATCAGTAATCATATATTCATATGCATCACACATAATATAGATCACATCATAAGCATAATAAGATTCCTCATTTATCATATATATATCAATGTCTATCAATAAAATACATGTGCACCTCGGTGCCAATATACATGTATAATCTCAAAAATGCAAAATTGTGTGTCATATGATCCTTTGACTAATCATACTGGTGACTGTGATGATCCACCTCCCTACCCTAGTGGTGGACATGGTGGCATCCCTACTGATCCCTATGATGTTGAAGTCCGCACTGTGCTCTGAGAATGAGATCTCTCTAAGTAGTCTCATCTCTGTCCCTTGTGAACTAGCTGATGGTATAATGCTCTGTAATGAGATGCCTCCCTGCTTGCCCTATTCGCATCTCTATGAGTTATGAATGCCTCGGCCACCACCTTCCCAACCCCACCTGCTATAGCGGCCTGTCTGGAAATGTCACACTCAAACCTATACACCTCTGCCCGTTGCAGTGCTGCATCCCTCTCTGAGGTCAATGTTGAAATCTGCTCAGTAGCTTGCTCCATCTGCAGGGTCAGAGTATCCAACTGGCCTGTAAGAGTACCTATCTCAGTATGTATCTCCCCAGCGTCTTGTGTTAGATCCACCATAGAAAACTCTCTCGAGTCCACTCGACCCTATAAGGTGTCCAGTGCACCCTTTGCCCTATCAGCCTGTGCTGTCTCTGCAGTCAATAACCCTTGTATCTAGGCAATCTCTGCATGTAGACTCATGTCAGACACCACCACTATGTCTAGTAAACCTCACAGTCTCATACACTTTGTCTGAAGACTATCTTGCTCTGTGATGATAGTATCATAGGTCTCTAGTGGTATGTACCCTGCGGGTGGCCCCTATACCTGTGGTGGCACTGGTGGTGCCTGCACCTGTACCTATGCTGGTGGAGGCCCTTGTGGCCCCTGATCCTATACCTATGCCTCTATCTGAGGTCTCACCCATCTCTACGGCCTCCTCCTCTGACCTACTTTTGAGGTCTTTGGGGCATCCCTGATCTCTGTACCATCATCCACATCTAGGTCCCCTATCAGCTGCTCATGAGTAGCCACCTAAGCTGGGTCCATCAGTCTCAATGGTGTGTGTGCAACCCACCATGCTATGTAATCTAGGGTCATCCCCACTTTTGTAATGTCTGGCCGCTCTGCAAAATCAATCTGTACCATGTCCCTCCAGGATGCCCTCACTGTGAGAGTATCCGTGTACCTCCCCCATGTCCCTACCTTCCTGGTACCATGAGGATGTAAGGCATCCTCTGCCACCACTCCCTGCTGCAACCCAAACTGTCACATGACCCTGGATGGTCTGTACCTCTATCTGGTGGATGGTCCTCCCCAGTAAAAAGAAATCAATTTGAATGTATGATAGGTACAAAAATTCCTCAAACCCATCCTCCACTCCATTCGCCTAGTCCATAGCCCCCCATGGCTCACATAGTCTGTATGGGGTCCAGTAGAAAACCTATACCTCATCTAAGAGTCGCCGCCAATATCTAGTCTGGCCGATGGAGGTGTATCTCAAGGGAAGCCTATATCTACAGGTGTAGGGCTCCCCAGGTTGTCGTGACTCCCTAACTCTCATAGGTCAGAACACTACAATGTGCTCCCAAGCCCACACTAACATCAAGGTCACTCTGGTACCCATGTTGCAAGCCTCGCGGTATGCAACCATGTGTAGATCATGGTATAGCTATCCTAGGACAACATACCCCTAGCAATAAGAGGTCCCCTCCTCTAGCATCTGTGCTAGCGCCCATGACCAGCCCATGCCAAAACCATGTCCCGCCAAATTAGCTAACATGCGTCCCCCGATAAATCCCGCCAGATAAAGAGCTATTCGCCTCAATCTCCTATCAACTGCTGGATGCCAGGGCATCTAGGTCTGGTATGTCAGGATCCACCTCATCAAACGACTGAAAGAAATCTCCATATAGTGGTCACTATCCTCCAACTGGTACCAAGGAATTGCCTCTTGGATAGGTATCCGTAGAATCTGCCAGACGTCCTCCAAAGTAATGGTCTTCTCTCTAGTAGGCAAGTGAAAGGTAGTGGTGTCACTATGCCACCGCTTGATTAGCGCGGTCATCATCCCATTTTGCACCCATAGCCTAGGCCAAAGGGGCACATAGTCCAACCCAACTATAGCTAATAACCCCCAGTCATCCTCCGTCAACTATGACTCCAACTCCATGGTAGGAGGCCAATGCTCTCGTGATCCCAATGGTGGGAACTACTCCTGCAAGAATTATAGAAATCCACCATGTCAGTCACCTTTTCTTCTAGTCCTAGTCTAAACCCTCCTAAAGTGGGGCATCTTGTCCCTAGGTCTTATGCTGACCCATCCCCGGCCCCCGCTGGGTCCCTCTATTTCCCTCCCTCTTGGTGTTTGCCCTTTTAGTCGCAGACACCGATTCAGCCAGAAATGCCAGTTCATACACCAGCGTCTCCGACATCCTTTCCAGCAGACCATTGTCTCCAAAGATGCGGGTCTGGGTCTGGCATCTTTGAAGACACTGACCTGGCACTGTCACCTTTGGAGATGCCAATCTGGAGATTGGCAGCTGCAAAGACGTTGATCCAGGGATTGGAATCCTCGCAGATGCTGGTTTGAGAACCAGCGTCTCTAGTTCGCAATTCAAATTTCCCCTCATAAATGCCCCATCTCCCCCCAAAGCATTAAATAACTTCACTAATAATAAATATGAGGTCTCGGATAGATCACTCACTGATACCAGTCACTCGACAGGCCTCCCATGTCTGCACACGCACTCTCCAAGTTGCCCCTTCATCCTCTCATCAGCCATCTTTTCACTTCAGAGCTCAATTTTCACTATTCACTATTTACAAATGACCTTCTTTAACCACCGCAACCCCTCTTATAGCCCCCATTTTCCCCAAATTTTTTTTCCCACCCCCGTTCCCCCCCGTGTATATTTTTGTATATATTGTCCTGTTGTATAGCTTGAAAACGCATAAAATCTCAAAAATATTTAAAAATCGCAAAAAAATCCAACAAATTCAAAAAATTCTACAAATTCCAAAAACATCAAATATTCTCAAAAATCATGCAATAAATACTTCGTTCTTTCCAATTCATTTTAGGTCCTCATTTTCAACAACGCTTCGACTCATGCGAGTACGACACTATTTTTCACCAAATCAATTTTACGACCGACTGACCTTGCTCTCCATCTTGTTCACAACTTTTGCCAGCACATCTCTTTTATCAAATCAAATCCAATCTTTTCCAGTTAGGATGCATCCTTCCAGCGTTAGCTTATCAAATCATTCATCAAATCAATCCTGTTCATGGCAAGACCTTTGGACCGAATGACTGCTTGGTCACGAGGCCTTCTTTATTATTTTATCTTTTTGTGTCAGTTGAAACCTACTCACCACTACCTTGATCTGCTATATCTTGGTGCATTGTGACTGGTCGCTACTTATACATGCATCTTTTGTAGTGTGGTTTTGTTTGAGTGTCTAGTCCATGCAAATGAATCTTGTCATCTGTGTTTTCTAACACCTGATGCATACCTCCTCTTGCAATATCAAAATCGGATGTGCTCTCCATATTTTTCACACAAATGGATCCCCAAAGCTCATTAGCTGCATTTAATTACATCTTTGCATTTGCATTCTTAGCTGCATTCTTACTTGCATTTTAGAAGGCTTCTATTTATTCACTCCTTCTTTTCCTCTCTCCTGTTGCATCCTTTTTCAAGAAAATCCCACAAATTGTCTTTGTTGTGTTCTTTTCTTGAGGGGGCACAACCCTGTACCATCATTACTTCAGAACGACTTCTAGAAACCCTCTTCCTCTGGGGCAACTCATTTTCTTGTCTTTGACAAAACGTCACTTGCGATGCCACGTCAAAGAGAGGCAAAATGTAGACATCTAAAAATATCAATATTATTATTAATATTATTTTCCCTCTTATTCCTCTAACTATTTAATTCAATCAATTAAATAGTTTCATTTATCAATAGTTTAAATACTATTCCAATGTATTTCATTTAAATACATTTGTCTCATGAAATTCC
>MU226361.1:1828791-1841190 GCA_018584345.1 Thuja plicata | reverse complement strand
ATCATTTGGAGAAGTTTTGAGACTAGTCACTCCATACTAGTTCTTGAATCCTTCTCTCTTCATCTAATCTTGCATTGATCATAATCAATCCACTTGGGGATCCATTGCATTTGTGTTTGAGAGAGAAAATTCACATTCCCATAAGAGAGAAAATCAAACAAACCTCTTGGGTGCAACTTGTTTCCACTCTATCTGATGATATGAAGATAATTTTTATGTCTTCTTGCTTGCTTTCATTTCACTTGAATTTCATGTGTTAACCCTCTAACAATTTCATGTTTGTGAGTAATTGCAGGTTGAAGATTTTCCTCATACTAGACTCTGTTCATACAATTCTTGCTTAGATGACCGAGTTGTTTACACACATAACATATCTTAGTAGGATTCCTTTTTCTAAGGTGATTCTTTGCACAATTTACACCAATATGCCCATATTCACCACAATGAAAACATCTGATCCATGTGTTGTAATCCCAACCAAAAATTGCTTTAGCCATTTGTTCAGTAGGGTTCCATTTCTTAGTTCTATACTCAGAAGACTTATGACCTTGTTTATTACAATTGAAACATTTTCCTTCAAACTTAGGTTTCTTAGTGCATTTACTTGCTCTATGTCCATGTTTTTTGCACTTGCAGCATTTTCCATTAAAATTTGAATTCCCATTGCTCCAACACTTATTTGCTGTGTGCCCTAACTTACTACAATGATTACAAGTAGGTTTCTTGTTCTTTTGAGATCCTTGCTGTGAGGATTCACCTTGTTTAATATAACCTAATCTAGTCTATCCATGATGTTTGAATTGAGTTTTGTCTTTCAACTGATCCATTCTTACTTGTGAATTCATCACACTCTCATTGGTTTTCCTTTCAGTATTGAGATCATTTTGTAGTCTTTCATTTTCAGTCCTCAGATTGATGACTTCTTGATTTGTACTATTGAGTTGATTTATCATATCTACTTACTGAAGTGACAAATGGTGGATTTCATTTTCTTTTTCTTCTAATCTTGTACTAAGCAATCTTTTATCTTCTTGTGCCATATCTCTGTCATTTTCTGATTGGTTCTTTTGTTCCATGACTCCACATATTCTGACTGAATGAATTTCTTGTTCTCTCTTTAACTTTCTGACTTCTTCATGTAAAATGAGTTTCTTTGCAAGTAGGTCTTCAATGGTTGCATCAGCTTCTTCAGAACTTCTTTCTTTGCATAAAACTTCAATTATTTCTTCTATGTAACTTTTATCATTCATCTGTATTGCTAAATATTTTCTTCTTTTCAAGGAATGAGAGAGCTACTCCTTGAGTTTTCTGATTTGATCCATGGCCACTTGTAGATCTATCTTTTCATTTTCAATGGATTTCTCCAGTATGTATATTTTCATTGTCTCTGATCTTTGCTAGAGCTATTAAAATTATGATAAGAGAACCTTCAGCTCTGATACCGATTGTTGGAAATATATTGAGGCTAGGTGAATGAGAGGGGGGGGGGGTGAATTAGGAACCAAAAAAATTATTCACTTTTATCCTTTATTAGATTGTCTAAACTGATTGCACGCATGGAAAAAAAAGCATTAAACATCCATAATACTTGACACACTATTTGGTTACCCAGAAAACTTCCAAATAGAAAGTAAAACTACGGTGGGGATGATACCCACAAGATTTAGTACTGTAGTAATAAATTTGTCAGATTAAGGCTTACAATTGACCACTTCTGATGGCCTTCCCTGTTAGGAGCAATAATGACTGTTAGATCCACCTTGTGAAAGGATTTTTACAATACAATAAAGTATGCACTCTGTTAGAAGATTCGATAATGACTGTTAAGTCCACCCTGTTAAAGGATTTTGCTGATACACCTATTAGGATGAACCAGTGAATGATCTGCTATGCAACTTTGATTTGCTGAATAAGATCCTTTGAAATAATATTGATCACTTGAATGTGATAGATGAGTCTTTGTTGTTCCTTTATACTGTTGTAACCTTCTAATCAAACTGCCACTTCATATTCACATATCCATACTCATACATCTACTATTTATATTCATCATTTTGGATAAACAAAGTACCTTACTTATATATCTCTCCAAATCAATTACCTTCATAAGTCAGCTACTTAACATATTTAATTAGTATCAAACAATATGTGCTAAGTCAGCCCAATGCTGATACTCGGGTCCAGTAATCCAATCGGGTGATATACTAACACTCGGGTGACACAGTGAATTGGAAACTTTGGCACTCAAGTGACAATGGGTGCTCGGGTCACATTGATCACTTAGAGACAGTAACTCAGGTAACATTGGTGACTCGGGTGATACTGTTATGAACTAACTGCTTGGTCAACACTACAACTACTCAGTTTACACTTCAAGCTACTGGCTCGGTCAACATTATATTCATATAAGTGACTAAGTATTTTGGCACTAATTGACAATATGTCTTGCCATAAGGTCTACAATCTTCCCATTTGGAATTAGTGACAAAAACACTTATCATACCAAAAAAAATTATTATCAAACAAATTGATAAGTCAAAACTCCCCCTTACCATGTGCTTGGGTACTTGCTCGGTTTTGACTATTGCTCTGCAAAATTGGTTACAACTGACTCTATTTTCAATTTTCCAAAACTATTTTTGTAACTCTGTTATATATATCTTCCTCTTCTCTATACATGTATTTCCTCATATATATACAAATATTCTATCTTTCCCCCTTGTTTTTGACACAAATGCCAAAAGGCATATCTACAATGTAATACCAAAATATGAAAGGAAATCACTATGTACCTTCAAAATTTGAGACAAAGTCTTGTCCCAATTGTCTTGCAACACCTTTAGGATGTGCAACTCAATTTGAATTTCTGCAGTCAACTCCATCATAAGCTCTGCAACTGAAAAGTTGTTATCATGGATGAGTGTCTTTACATGAGCAATATTTTTTTGCATGACATCCATATGAGGAAGGAGTTGGCTCTATATAGATAATAGGGATTCCCTTATTCTTCCTTCTTCCCTCAGTAGCTCTACCTACATATCAGTCATATACTTGATCTTAACAAAATGTGCTGAACTTGAACTAGGATTAAGTGCCAACTGGCTTGCACTTGCATTCAAATCATTTTCAATCATTGTCAGCTTGTTCTTTATTTCCATGGTAAGGTTACATCTTTCACTCAACTTTACAAATAATGCCACAACATTATTCACAGTGATTTCTAGAGAGCTAATGATAGTGGTTAGCTTCACTTGATCTATTGGAATCTTACCTGCAACATTCTCTAGAACCTTATTCTCAATTTTTCTCTTTGCCTTTGCAGTAATTTCTTCTGACCACTAAGATCATGATTAAAATTGTGGACTATTTCAACAAGTGGTTCCATTATAGATTCTTCCTCATTGACTTCAATCTCTAGTAAATCAAGGAAAATACCTTTGATGTCCTCTAGTACTCTATTCCTTTTCTTCTCAGCTCGGAGCTTCTATTGTTTTGCTCTTTTCTTCCATAGCTCCACAAGGATGTCCATATGCTCGGATATTAGGCTAGAAATATCCCAATTAGGAATCAAAATGTCTTCCTCAAGGTCAAATTGATCAGTAATTATTTCATTTTCTTTACCCTTGACCTTGGGGTTAGGTGAAGGAATGATTTCCTTGCCTTTTCCATCCTCATCCTTGTCCTCAGTGTTCAGTTAAATTAGGTCATTAACTTTTAATGCACCAACTATAGAAATATTCATAGTGTCCTTCTATGAATCAACCTAGCTTGGCCCAGTAGTAGGTAGATCTTGATGCTCGATTCCTACTAAACTTGATGTAGACTCTGTGACTTTTTCCTTGCTCAAAGATAAGATACTCTGAATAGGTGATTGGGGCAGGGATGCCATTACTTCTACTGGTATCTGTTCTGCATTAGATTCTTCAATGGTCTATAGCTTAGGTATTTCATCATCTTTAACCTGTACATGAGGGTCTCTACTCTGTTCCTCTGTCTTATCATCCCCCTTGTCATAAAAAAATGACTTCCACAACTTTGTTGCGGTCTGCACAACATCCTCTATTTTTTGCTGAAAATTGGTTCTAGAAGCATATTTAAGTGATTTGAGATTCAACATACCACTACCTCCTTTCAATTCTTCAACTTTCTACTCAAAGGTAAGTGGTGGCTTCTTGAAAGTAACTATATCTTCTTCATCATCTTCTTTAGGCAATATCAGTTTTCTTCTAGATCTTCTGGGTTTGTTTGCAGTGAAGGAAAGGGTAGAGACCTTTGGTGTTTTCTTGGGGGCTAGTCTCTTCTTCTTAGGAGGCTCTGATTCTACCTCTTCCTCTTCTTTCTCAGGTTCTTCTACTTCTATCTTTATGTCATCTCCTTTTCTTTTAGTGATCGAAGGAGGAGATTCTGATGATTTTCCATATTTATTTTCAAAATTATCAATTCTCTTCCTTCGTCTCTTCAAGATTTTGGGAATCTCAATTTCCAATGATATTCTTCCCTTAGGATAAATTTTGTTCTGATGATTGATATCTTTCTTACTTCATCATTTGGATAAACAAAGTATCTTATATATATATCTTATCCAAATCAATTACCTCCATAAGTTGGCTACTTATCATATTAAATAGTATCAAACAATATGTACTAAGTTGGCCCAATGCTGATAATCAGGTCAAGTAATCCACTCGGGTGATATAATGACACTCAGATGACACAGTGAACTGGAAACTCTGGAACTCAGTTGACATTGGGTGCTCGGGCCACATTGATCACTTGGAGATGGTATGCAACTCAGGTAACACTGATGAGTCGGGTGATATTGTTTAGAACTAACTGCTCGATCAACACTGCAACTGCTTAGCTTGGGTAACACTTCAAGCTTCTAGCTCAGTCAACATTGTAACCATATGAATGACTAAGTGTTTTGGCACTAATTAACAACATGTCTTTCCATAAGGTCTACACATACATATATTATTTAGCAATACAATATTACAATACATCCATGAAAGTATTTTAAACCTCAGCCATCAACAAGTACTCCATGTGAACAGGCATGTAACCACACATATCATGCCATGCTTCTAACCTTCACAAATGCTAAATTGCTAACTTGAAAAACTACCCTCGTGGTTTCTTTTGTTAGAACTTAGGATAACACACACACAAATGAAAGGGGGGGGGTGATTCAGTTGTGCCACAACAATAACAAAAATTAATCAACTTATAAACTTTAATCTTAGATCAAAATGATAAACTTGTAAGCAATCTCTCAACATAGTAAACAACACATAACACCAATATTTTTGACGTGGAAACCCTGTTAGGAGAAAAAACCATGGTGGGGATGGAACCCACAAGATGAATGCACTTTGTTAAAATTACTATACCCTGTTAGGAGAATTACAAAGGGGAATGCACATGCATTCAAGAACACTACCTAGAGCTCACTTCTCAAATACAACAAGGATCTCAATCCCAAGGAAGGCTCACTGCTACAACAATCTCTGATCATAAATCATAGAGGACATACTATCCAAGCTTACAAAATATCAAACAACATCTCAGATATGCCAAAAAGTTCCAATGAAGTACAACAAATCTCTGCCTTAATTGCAGATTCTACTCATACCTCTTCTCTTTAGCATCACACACTTATTATCTCTTCTCTCATATGTTCAAAATTACAAATGATTACATATATATACTTATTACACCAGTTTATCTCAACTAGATCGGCCAAGGACCTGATTAAAAAACATTAATACATTACAATTAAATACTCAATGGGATCCATTGAATATCAGCTAAGACATAGAGATGTTCCATAAATACATCTAGAACACACTCTAGATCCCTAGATCATGCCATAAACCTTCACAACATGCTATCACCAAGTTATCCAATAACTCATAAGAACATCAACATGCCACATGAAATTCATCAAATTTGATCACATAATTTAATGTGATCCGACAACATGAATAGGATATGATCAAGAAGTATCAACAAACAACATGAAATACCAAGACATCAACAAGAACATCTCTGACATGAAATCCATTCACTTATCTACACTGTTCATCGGGAACACTAATCAACAAGCACTGTCATAAAATAAAATTAGCATGTCCTGAACTCACCACTGGGTTAGCAACCAAGAATATTGCATAACCGATCTACATCGATCCAAATAATGAAACATTGTCATAATATGAATAACCAAAATAACAGTCTCTAATAAATCCATCATAAGTCACTCAAATCAACATCCAAACCTCTACAACTTGAATAGTATCAAGTACAAACATCCCAGAACAAAATCATATGATCACATCATCAAATCTTCAATACAGTAGCCGTACCAATAAATTATCTCACTAATCATACTAGGAACACATTACCCAACAATAGGGATATGTTGACATCAATGAAAAAAAATTAATGCCAACATATGTATGCACAATCTGAACAACATCTTAGCAAATTCCAACAATCTCCCCCTTTGACATTGATGAAAACATATGATTTGAAAATTTTAATCAATGCACAAAGAAACAATATCAACAATATCCACAATATGACATACATGAATATCTCTCCCAATCTCAATATCTCTCCCCAATTGTCCTATTTTCACATGAATATCTCTCTTCCTTTGACATCAATGACAAAGGAACATATATGCATTAAGTCATAGAGGCCAAAAATCTGAACAATACATCTCATGAATCATTTACTACACACTACTACACTAATCCCCTAAGGAGTAGCTGCCAAAAAATCAATGTAAAAGAATGAAATCTCTGTAAACACACTGGACTGATGCATCTCAATGCATCTCTATCTCTAATCAGGAGGGGAAATCACCCCAAGCTTACCTCAGAGATACTCAAAAGTATCCTTTGGCAAGGGCTTCATGATTATATCTGCAATATGCTCTTTAGTAGATACATACTCCAATCTGACTTGTTTCTCACTGACTTTGTCTCTCAAGAAATGATATTTTATAGAAATATGCTTTGTCTTTGAATGCAACACAAGGTTCTTTGAATTATTAATAGCACTTGAATTGTCACAATAGATAGCAATAGGCTCATCAATAAACACTAGAATATATTTCAACATTTGCTTCATACATACTACTTGCGTAAAATTAACAATGACAACAACATACTTAGATTCAATAGTATATTGTGATATACAATTTAGTTTCTTACTTTACCATGAAACTAATCTCTTACCCAAGAGGAATTTTCTTCCACTTGTGCTCTTTCTGTCATCCATATTACCTACCCAATTCGCATCAATACATGCACTCAATGTAAAATCTTCATCTTTATCATACCATAAGCCATAATCAACTATTCCCTTCAAGTATCTGAATATCCTCTTAACAACAACAACATTTGATTCCTTCGGTTCTGCTTAAAATCTAGAAACAATTCAAATAACATTCATAATGTCTAGTTTAGTTTGTGTCAAATATAATAACCCATAAATCATTGATCTATATGTAGTTAGATTTGGATTAGGTGTATCATCAATTTTTGTCAACTTGCAACCAGTAATTATAGGTGTACCAATAGGTTTTGAATCATCCATACAAAATTTCTTTAACAATTCTTTCACATGCTTAGACTGAGAAATAAAAATACCTTTATCTATTTGTGTAATTTGTAGTCGAAGAAAGAATTTCATATCACCTATCATAGACATATCAAATTCCTTTTGCATCTCATCAAAAAATTCTTCACTCAACTTGTCATTTTCACCAAAAAATATATCATCCATAAATACACCAACAATCAAAATGTTATCATCAACAAATTTGAAGTAAAAATTACTGTCAGTAGTACCTTTATTGAAACCAATATTCAATAAATACTTATCTAACCTCGCATACCAAACTCTAGGGGCTTGCTTCAATCTATATAAAGATTTCTTCATTCAAAAAACTATGTCATCTTTATCAATCAAGGAAAAACCATCTGGTTGTTCAATGTATACTTCTTCTTCCAACTCTCCATTCAAGAATGCAAACTTAACATCTATCTGATATACCTTGAAATTTTTGTAAGTAGCATATGCAAGAAACATTCTAAAAATTTCAATTCTAGCAATATGATAAAAGGTCTCTTCAAAATCAATACCTTCCATCTGAGAATATCCCTTACAAACAATTCTAAATTTGTTCCGAACAACTTCACCTTTTTCATTCAATTTGTTTTTGAATATCCATTTAGTGCCGATCACATTCTTGTCCACAAGTCTAGGAACAAGAATCCAAGTCTTATTCTTCTCAGTCTGTTCCAATTATTCTTCCATAGCTTTGAACCAACTTTCATCTTTTCATGCTTCATCAACATCCTTAGGTTCAATCTTAGAAATAAAATAAACTTTATTCCTAGAAATTCTTCCTCTAGTTTGAACACCTTTGTTTCTATCACAAATAATATTATTCTCTTAATTATTTAACTTTACATACCTTGGAGTCTTTGAGTTTGCATTTGTAGTTGACTCTTGTGTCTCCAACTCTTCCTCATCTTTAATTTCTTCATTCTTATCTACCAATCCATTTTGATTTTGATTTTGATTTTATGCTTGTACAATCTGACTTTCCTCTTCATCATCTAATTCATAACTACAAGATCTAACTAGTTTCTAAAAAAAGTCATCCAATTTGATATTAACACTCTCAATAATCTTTCTCAATCTATGATTATAACATTTGTAAGGTTTTCTCTTTGTAGAGTAACCAATAAATATTCCCTTATCACTTCTAGGATAAAACTTTCCTAAATCTTCATGTCTCTTAATGTAACATTTGCTTCAAAAAATTTGAAATACTTCATGGTAGGAATATGACCACACCAAATCTCATAGGAAGTCTTACTAGTACCCTTCTTGATTTGAACTTAGTTAAGGGCATAAACTAAAGTGCTAACAAATTATCTCCAATAGATTTGAAAAATATTTCCTTCAATCAACATAGTCCTTGCAGTTTCAAGTATTGTTTGGTTTCTTCTTTCTTAAATGCCACTCTATTGTGGAATTCACAGAGTAGACATCTATCTTTTTATTCCATTCTCTTCATAGTATGCATCAAATTATCTAGATGTTAACTCTCCACCTCTGTCAAATATCAAACATTTCAACTTCATACTTGTGTCAGTCTCAACCATAGCTCTAAAGATCTTGAATTTGTCAAATGCCTCATATTTTCCTTAAAAAATGTAACCCACATCATCCTTTAATAATCATCAATGATTAGGATAAAGTATCTATCTCCATAATAAATTCTAGTTCTAGTAGGACCACATAAGTCAGTATGCACCAAATCTAAAAGTCCACTCGAAGAATATGTCTTACTTTTAAAACTAGATTTAGTTAGCTTACCCAACTGACATTCCTTACACATCACATTAACATGATTCAATAATTTATTTAAATCTCTTACTGCATTTGTATTGCTTATCTTCACAATGTTTTGATTAAGTAAAAATAGTTTTTTGAAGGACTCAAAACCTTATATAAAGATCTTAAAGATATCCCAATTAAAGCATAAAAGAGTCTATGTCATAGCACCCATGGCTAAAAATATAAAGGAAACAAACAACATCTACCAAAATACAATAGGCTACGACAAAAGACACAAAACAGGACATCACAACAAAAAGACAGGACAACAACAAAAAGGATAACTAGACACTTTTCATCAAATCCTCAGCCTAGACCACCATAATCTACATCTGATCAGGAGAGTCCTTCATTTTTTCTAGCTCCTTATCTTCTTTAGTTTCAATCTTCCCTATGCTTTCCCTAGTGCATTTACCAGGTCTTGTAGCCTCCTTCAAATTCTTCACCTCCTTCACAACTTTAGTCTGCTCAATATTTTCCACCAAGATCTTAGCATGGATAGAATAGGCTTTAAGGCTGCACAAGCTCATCTCCCCAATTTTTCTTATGGACTCTTCCATTTTCTCCATTTTTCTATGCAAAATGAAAAACCCTCCCTCGTAGTCCCCATCAGTAACCCTAGCCTCAAACTCTTTTAGATTTTTTTCCACATTAAAAACCTTATCAACCAGAGAAACATAAGCATCCGCATTGCTGACCACATCCCTCATTTCCTCTGGGCACTCAGCAACCAGTTTTTCTCCTGTTGACATCTTATTGAGGAGGTTGATATCACACACCACAATACGCATTTTGGCTTTGACCATGCTGACATCATCCATCAGCTTACCCAGGGTGCAAGAAAAATCCACAAGGCAAAATTTACCCTTATTCACCTCACTATCCTTGCTTTTCTCCTTTTCGGTCTGCTTGTTAACAGTCACCTTAGTCCCAATACCATCTTTGGCAATTTTTCCCATAATATCATCCGCAGTCTGGTTGGAGTCTTTCAAGATATCCTTCTCCATCTACATAGTGTTCTAGTCTTGTGTAGTAACCAACTATAGTCAATATTTGCAGTCAAACATCTATTCTCTGAATTGTTCAAATGAAATACATTACCTTTGGTCTTTGTACTTGATGAAATCTCAATTCTAGTGTTTCCAAAGACTCTATGCATTACATTCTTGAGTTTCAAGTGATATCCCTTACCAACTAAATGTCCAAAGCTCAAAATATTATGCCTTAAACCTTCAACCTATAAATAATATCAGTATTACACTTACCATTAAGTGTAATTGAACCTCTTCCTTTCATCAAACATGGAGCATTGTTACCAAATCTAACAACTCCACCATCATATTCTTCAAGCTTCAAAAATTTACTTGTGTCTCCGGTCATGTGATGTGAACATCCACTATCAATAACATACTCATATTTCTAATACACATGCAAAACCAATGCTCTCTCTTCATTATGATTCTCATCTCTGATAGCAATGAACACAATCTCTTCTTCGCTCTTCTTAGATTCATCATTTGTTGTTCCTTGATAAGCAACATAGTAACACTTCTTCTGATATTTAGGCTTGAACTTCTTATGCTTATACACAGACTCTTTGTTAGGACATCTAGAGGTAATGAGACCAATCTTATTACATGAAAAATACTTCATAGGTAACTTTCCTTCATACTTACTAGATCCCTTAGGTAGCCTCTTTGCATTTAGGGCTTCAATCTCGTCAAGTTCTCTTTCTTTCTTCTCATTTTGTTCCCATTCCTTAGCATATCTACTAAGCTTTGATGGAATTTCTCCAGGGTCATATCCTTGCTTATCCTTAGAAATTGTAGCTTTAAATGAAAATTCAACTTTAGGAAATCTATCCAAATTCACTCATTTCAAAAGAATCTATCTTACCAACCAATGTATCTCTTATCACAGTAGTCACAGTTTTGATTTCTTCAATAGAAACAACTTTGTGATTGTAAGCAAGAGGCAAGGATCTCACAATCTTAGAAAAAATTTCATTCTCATCCAATTTTCCACCAACACATCTGATTCCATAAATAAGTCCGATGATCTTATTCACATAGGTGGTAATGTTCTCATCTTATCTCATCCTCAATGTTTCATATTTTCCTTTCAGACTTTGTAACTTGGATTTCTTCACAAACTCATCTCCTTCATACAATGTCTCCAAATTTTTCCATAATTCATGTGCAATCTATAATCCCATAATGTTTTTATACTCAACATATGATAAAGCACTCTTTAAAGCTTATTTTTCTCTTATATTAATCTTGAATTCTTTCTTCTCATCAACAGTCACAATAGCAAGATCAACAGGAGGTTTGCAAGCTTTCTTTGTAACAACCCAATGTTCTTTACCAAAACACCTCATGTGTGTAATCATCTAGTCCTTCCATATAATATAATTTATTCCTTCAAATATTGGACTATCCTTCTTAAAGGTTGACATCCCAGATCTCCTCAAGCGGTCAAGCTTCCCAAAGAGGACACTAGCTTTGTTTCCAATTATTAGCCCTTAGGATAACACACACAAATGAGAGGAGGGGTGGTGCAGGAGAACCTAGGCACAAGGATATAAACCATGAGGATAATGGAAATTTTTAATGTAATTAAGTCATCCATTATGTATTCATGTTATTATGTGTCCATTGAATCATAATGTAAGGCTAATGAGCCATTTTTGTAAAGGTTTTTCATAGTTGTCCATTTAGAACCTAGTTTGGTCAAAAGGTCAAAATTGCATAAAAGGCCATGAAAAGGATATAAAGTATGTAAAAGGTATCAAATGTATTATTTGGACATTTATAGGGGGGTTTTACAAAGTTTGGAGTCATTTTTATAAAGTGTCACAAAAGTTGTCAAAATGCATAGAAATTTGCAAAAAGAAACAATGCAAAAATGCATTAAAGTTGTAAAAGGGAAGATGAAAGTTTATAAGGGTGGTTGGGTAGTTTATAAATACAAATATAT
>MU226361.1:1811043-1828622 GCA_018584345.1 Thuja plicata | reverse complement strand
CAGTTTGATTGGTGTTTTCTATTATGTTGCTGTTTCCAGGACTTGTATAGCCATGTAAGGCCTGGAAACCATGTATATTTATAATGGATTGATATTATAATTAATTACCCTTCTCATACTTTTGGTTTTGTTTAATTTAATTAAAAAATGAATAAGTTATGCCCGTTTTGGGGAAAGTTGTTGTTTGTAGTTTTCAGGATTCCTAAGAATAGTCATGTTGTACTGTTTGGTACAGACAGATATGGATGAATCTTAAGTTATAGTTGGATTAATTTGAAATATATACTAATAATATTTCATTTACATTTGTTTTTAGTTATTTTGATGAAGATTTGTGAAATTTGGAGTGTTTTTGGTAAGAACTGGTTTTAAACGATTTGCAATGGAGTGACAGTCAATGATATCTGATTATTTCATGATTTAACAATGGGAAAATTATGTTTCTTACATTTTTGGAAAATATATTAATATAGGATTCAAATGGATTTGGTATTATTTAAAATGGATTTGTTTTGTGAAAGATATGTGATTCCCTAGACGTATTGGGAGAGAAGTGTTTATGTTTTATGACAGAAAAATGGGTCTCGGTACAAACACCATAACTTTTTATTGAAAGATTAGATTTGGATAATTTTTGGATATGTTTTGAGGAACATAATTATCTAAATTTACACCAAAGTAATATTAAATATGATATCTTGTTCAAAAGGTATGAATAAAATATTGCAGGATAGATATGTGTGACATTTTTTAAGTTGTTATTTAAAAGAACCAAAGAAACATTTTGTTGTTGATAGATCTTGTGAAAGATTTGCCTCTATTCAATTATTTGAATGATAAAATGAAGATTGGATCAGATGGATCCTATTATCTTGAAATGTGTGAAGGATGATTTGCATCAATTGGTATCAGAGCCCAGCAAAAGATCTGGGTTGGTTGTTTGCGGTTTGTGTACTTGTTTTGGTTGCAGGGTTATTATCCATCAAAGCTGTAGTAAGGAAGTTTATGAAGGTGTGTGTGGAAGATCTAAGAAGGGGTCTTGATATTGTCTCCATAAATATTAAGTTGGGTAGAAGGTGAAAAGAGATAATCCACTAAGAGAGGGTGGTAGTGCATCTTCCAGGGTCTTAGATGGGTAAGATGGCAGTATGTTGGTAGTTGTGTAGCGACAAGAGGTCTGGTGGATTTTTTCGAACCTTTGAGTTGAAACCATTGATGCTTCACTGACAGGGGCATTAAAGAAGAAGATTGAAAAGAAAATCCTGTGTCCTTGAAATGAAATTAGATGAGAGAAGAGGCATGAAGAGGAAGAGGTAAATGAAGACAAATGACAGGGTTTTGGTATAATTTTTCTTGCAGGTTATTGGTTCCATGTTTCCAAGGGACTTAGAAACTTTTGAAGGCCAGGAGTATGGTGAAGGAGCACCCAGGCACAAGGATATAAACCATGAGGATAATGAACATTTTTAATGTAATTAATTCATCCATTATGTATTCATGTTAATGTGCATCCATTGTATCATAATGTAAGGCTAATGAGCCATTTTTGTAAAAGGTTTTTCATAGTTGTCCATTTAGAACCTAGTTTGGTCAAAAGGTCAAAATTGCATAAAAGGACATGAAAAGGCTATAAAGTATGTAAAAGGTATCAAATGTATTATTTGGACATTTCTAGGGGGGTTTTACAAAGTTTGGAGTCTTTTTTATAAAGTGTCACAAAAGTTGTCAAAATGCATAGAAATTTGCAAAAAGAAACAATGCAAAAATGCATTAAAGTTGTAAAAGGGAAGATGAAAGGTTATAAGGGTGGTTGGGTAGTTTATAACTACAAAAATATGTATAAATATTTTGTATTGTTCGAACCAAATCATTATTGGAAGAATATATAAGGAAGAGAAAGTTTTGGGAACAAATTGGTTTGTTTTAAACTTGCAGTTTGATTGGTGTTTTCTATTATGTTGCTGTTTCCAGGACTTTTACAGAAATGTACGACCTAGAAAACATGTATATTTATAATATATTTATATTAGAATGAATTATCCTTCTCATCCTTTTTTTTTGGTTCAATTTAATTAAAAAATGAATAATTTATGCACATTTTGGGGAAAGTTGTTGTTTGCAGTTTTTAGGATTCCTGAGAACAGTCATGTTGTATTGTTTGGTACAAATACATATGGAAGAATCTTAAGTTCTAGTTGGATTAATTGGAAATATATATGAATAATATTTCATTTCCATTTTTTTATAGTTATTTTAATGAATATTTGTGAAATTTGGAGTATTTTTGGTAAGAATTGGTTTTAAACGGTTTGCAATGGAGTGGTAGTCAATGATATCTAATTATCTCATGATTTAACAATGGGAAAAATATGTTTCTTAGATTTTTGGAAACTATATTCATATAGGATTCAAATTTATTTGGTCTTATTTAAAATGGATTTTTTTTGCAAAAGATATGTGATGCCCTAAACGGATTGGGAGAGAAGTGTTTATGTTTTATGACCGGAAAATGGGTCTCGGTACAAACACCATAAATTTTTATTGAAAGATTAGATTTGGCTAATTTTTGGATATGTTTTGAGGAACCTAATTATCTAAATTTACACTAAAGGGATAGTCAATATGATATCTGGTTCAAAATTTATGAATAAAATATTGCAGGATAGATATGTGTGACATTTTTGAAGTTGTTAGTTAAAAGAACCAAAGAAACATTTTGTTGTTGATAGATCTTGTGAAATATTTTCCTCTATTCAATTATTTGAATGATAAAATGAAGATTGGATCAGATTGATCCTATTACATTGAAGTGTGTGAAGGATGCTTTGCATTAAGGGGGGTGAATTAGTTGTGCCATAATACTAACAAACTTTAATAACTTGTAAATTTTAATCTCAGATCTCAGATCATAATGATAAACATCTAAGCAAGATCTCAATACAATAAAAAACACATAACACTAATATTTTTGATTTGGAAACCTTTTTAGGGGAAAAAAACATGGCGGGGATGGAACCCACAAGATGGAAGCACTTAGTTAAAAGTACTATACCTTGTCAGGAGTATTACAAAGGGGAATGTACATGCATATAGGCACACTTCCTAGAGCTCACTGCTCAAATACAACAAGTATCTCAATCCCAAGGAAGTCTCACTATCTTACAACAATCTCTGATCAAAAATCATAGAGGACATACTGTCCAATCTCATGAATTGAGAAACCACATCTCTAATATTCCAAAATAGTTCCAGTGAAGTACAATAAATCTCTATCTCAAATGAAGATTCCACTCATGCCTCTTCTCTTCAGCATCACACACTTATTCTCTCTTCTCTCATATATTCAAAATTACAAATGATTACATATATATACTTATTACATCAATTTATCTCAACTAGGTCATCTAGGGATCTAATTACAAAACATTAATAAATTACAATTTAATACTCAATGAAATCCATTATATGTCGGCTAAGACATATAAATGATCCATAAAAACATCTTGAACATGCTCCAGATCCATAGATCATGCCACAAACCTTCACAACACACTACATCACCAAGTCGACCAAGAACTCATAAGAACATCAACACGCCACATGAAATTCATCAAATTTGACCACATAATCTAATGCGGTCCAGAAACACAAATATGGCATGATCAAGAAGAATCAACAATAAATGTGAAATACCAAGACATCAACATGAACATTTCTGACATGAAATCCATTCACTTCTCTACAATGTTCATTAGGAATACTAATCAACAACCATTGTCATAAAATAAAATCAGGTTGCCAACATTCAAATCATGAACCACTTGAGTTGAGGACACACATCCATGTCCTGAACTCACCACCAGGTTAGAAAATAAGAACATTAAATAACCGGTCCACACCAATCCAAATAAAGAAACACTGTTAGAGTCTGAATAACCAAAATAAAAGTCTCTGATAGATCCATCATAACTCACTCAAATCAACATCCAAACCTTTTCCACTTGAACAATATCAAGTTCAGACATCCCAGAACACAACTTTACGATCACAACATTAGATCTTAAATATAGTAGCCATACCATAGAAATCATCTCAATGATCATACCAGGAACATTGTCTCCAATAGTAGGAATATGTTGACATCAATGAAAAAACATTAATGCCAACATATGTATGCACAATCTAAATAACATCTCAATAATCTCTAACATCTTTTGTACAATCAAGCTCTCACAAAACCACCTAGTGGTATTACATAAACCATGTGCTACCTAACTTCATGACCCTATATTTAATACTGGGTACTTTATTAATTTTCTTTCCCTAGTATTGAATAAATATAATATAAGATTAAAATTTTATAAAATAACATGAAGTGGCCTCAAGAATATTCTAAAGAATCTCATGTTGCACATCCATCTAAAAGCTTCTAGGTACAACATACATAATAAATAAAACAATATAATTATAAAGATTATTATGAAAGGTGTACAACACCTATTTTTCCAACATTCTCCCACTTGTTGTATATATTGCATAAGGGGAAATACATAACCACATATATGAACAAGGGGACATCCTTCTAGCCACATATACCATCATAAATCAAAATGTTACATATGCTCCACTTATATACCTGGAATAAGAAACAAAGTGACCACCATATCATACATGAATGCTCTCACCCTCAATCATGCTACTACCACTGAACATAAATACGAGGCCATACAAAGAGAATTCCACACAACTCATAGAAAATCATAAGTCCTATCACAACTGATATCTCAAACACAAACACTCAATCTAAAGGGAACATCATGCATTGGTAGCTATTACAAACCAATATCCACAACTAAAATAGCATCCACAAAAAGTGATAAAATATCCAACCATCCATACCTCCAATTTATATAAATCATATAAGGTGAATCTCATATCATCAACATATACAACCTACAACATGCAACCACAAGCTCCAAGTGCAATACTTGTCACATACACACCTAGAAGCTCCCATTGCATCGGTAATGTCAAATCTAAAAAATAAGAAATATATCCTAAATATCCACTAATAGCATAATATAAAAAGTACAAGCATAAGCATGTAGTATCAAGGACCATCCATAATAAGATGCATAACATGTAAAATAATAACTTGAAAGTACAACTCTCACAAAAATCTCCAATTCTCTCCGATGTTCTCCACAACTAACAAAGGAAAGAGATAGAATAACCTCCATTCCATCTCTCACATGATAACACATGAACACAAACCTAGTGATCACATAGCTCCAACCAAATTCAAATCCAATGTAATGTGAAATCAAAGATCTAGGAACATAACCAAGACCAAAAAGATGAACACTACAAATCAAAACTCGTAGCATGTCCTTATATGTACATCTCTAAATGCCAATTGTTTCAACTATGATCTCTTCCATAAAATCCCAAGTAAGAAGCCAAAAAAACATCCAAACTTGTTTACTTTATTATACTAAACCAACTTATATATCATGTAATCAACATGGATGTAAGCATCTCATAACCAAGAAGATAAAACCAAAAACTCATTCCCAATCTAAGGAATTAGCCCAATAAATCATATCCAAAAATAAATAATCAATGAATTCCATTATAATAACTCAAATGCACAAGGAGATAACTAATTCAAAACATCTGTCAAATTGAATCCTCCAAAACTAACCATCCATCGATAGCTCAATATCCATATCTATGAAAGATAAACATAAATGTAATGCACCTAAAAGGAGAAATGAACAATAAATATCAAGTAATAAAATTCTAAGTAGACCAAGAGTAGGGAATGAAAACACTCATCAAGATATACAAGTAATCATGAATCATTCTAAGAGAAATCTCCTCTCTAATCCATACTAGGTGAATATTCCTTAGTCTTCCTGCTGAAACCATTAACCGTCTCAACACATATCTCTAGTCATAAGAGAAATGAAGATTCACCTATGTATCTGGATATCTATGAGTACCTATAACTAATAAATCCATGCCCAAGTCCACATGCAACATAGTACCATTGTGAAGTAATTAAGGAAATGATCATGTACCCAATACAAAGAGAACTAAACCAAGATCAATGTCAAAGTTTTAACTGCAGAATCATGAACATAAACATCATACATGATATAACCATATCCTCCTAGGAGATCACATGATCCATATGAACATATCACATATTTATACCATGCCAAAACTCTAACTAGTATCAAGAGTAAACCATGACATAATATCAACCACAATAAAATGTCAAATGAAAACCATAAACCACAACTCAACAAAGGACTCCTTGAGTCCACCAAGATCTCAACATCTCTAATCACAATGAAGATAACCATATCCTTTTACTGATCTGACAAATATGAAAGACCCTTATCCAAAAATAGGATCTAAGGCACCCTTTAACTTTTTCAACGCTAAAGAAGATCATCCACCATCCAATGGTAAATCCACATCACTACCAATAACTCCCACTAAACCATGATGCCAAGTCACACATGGAATTGTGATAAACATATCCTCAATAAAGATCCAATAGGTCTATACACAATTGAAATGTAAAAAAAAAAGTGCAACCAAGATCTCCAAACTAAGAAGATACATAGAACTACCAAAAACTGCCAATCAAGAATCAATTCTACACTATCAATGCATCACTATCAAAAGCTCCTACTTAAAAGTGCAATCAATGAATAATTGATCCATCATGACATCATGATAAATCCACATGCTACTAGTTCCAATACCAACTATCCATGCATCATAAACATCATCCATCCTCTCATTTGAAGCCAAACATATCAATGTACAAATGACCACAGAAAAGGAAAACTAACAAAGTTTGCATCACATTGAATCAAACCTTGTGGATATAAATAATCTATAATTTGGTCATCCCAGTGCAAATAAATAATTGATTAGCCCACACAACTATATAAATTCTAGGGCATACATTGAAACATGAAAAATCATCATCACATTAGTAATCTGCAAACTGAGATATCAAAGAGAATAATCCTATAGACAACACGACACAAACAACAAATCAACATCCGATCGGATTCACCATATATGTCCATAAGAAATAACCATAGTCATGGGGCTAAATAAGCATCAAGGAGATAAAAAACCTCCTAACATTAAACCAAATCACCACCAATCACCACAAATGTGATTATATCATGTTAATACAAAATATGTACCTGCATATCTATGACACAATAATCAACACTAACATTGTGCCTGCCCTCAACTATCACCCACATGAGATTAAAAGTCTCAAACCTTGTCCAACCATGTCCTCAAACTGAAGACAACTTGTTTACCTATTTCCATCAAAGCCCAAAATTTGAAAAAGCCAATAAACATGTACTAGGAAGCACTAAATTTGATAATGAACTCTATCATCATAAATATCCCATAAAAATATGCATCCTCTCAAGGTTTTGCCTCTCAATTCATTTGTATGCGCTCACACTCACATTTAGAATCTCAGAAAATAACAAGTGAACAAATAAGTACACAACTCTCCATACTCATCAAACTAATAAAATAGCAGCACCAAAGAAAAGTACATTGAACATGCTCTCCAATGCCTATTCGAAATAAAAAATCTGACTCCATATGCAAAAGTTACGATCAAAACCATTTAAAAGAGAATAGATAGCTTCCAAGCCCCAAAAATATATATCAAAAAAAAAAAATCATAGAACCAAACCTATACCATCATCTAGTGCTTTGAATCAACTTTACAACGAGTATAAAAAGACAAAATTATGACATCCCAAGAGAAGTTATGCCTGTTTGAAAACAAATAGCTAATTCACTTATACATGCACCTCAAGGTGGACCCCACTCAAAGATAAATTCAAACAAATTTAATTTTTAAATCTTTTAAATGGGGCTAATTCAATTTAATTTTCTACCCATCACATCTTCAACTTTTAGTTTAAAAACTTTAATAAAAGTGGGGTGGCGTGATTAGTTTAAATTTTTTTATGTTTTAATTGTAATTTATAATAATTTAAGTCTTCATAATTTTTCATGGGTGACTTTCAACTTTAGCTTAAAAGTTTTAGTTTATGCAAAAAAAAAAAAAAAAAAGACGATGGTAAAGTTGGTACGGAGGCAAATTATTGACTGTCAAAAAATACAAAAAGTACAATGAATAGTGGGTGACACTAAGGTGGGCTATGTAGAACCCCCAATATATATTTGAAAAAAAATATTTAATTAATAAAATTTGCAATCTTTCAACTGAAGCCAAAATAGGTCAAAATTCATATCAAAATTCATCAAAAGGTCAACTTGGATTTAGTGGTGAGGTCTATTTTTATTTAGGAGGACATTTATATAAACTACCCCAAAAAACTCTTATTCAAATGCATATTAAAAAAATCCATTTAACCAAAAATTTCTCAAGCCCCAAATCTGCAAATAACCCATCATAACAAAAAACCCCAAAGCCTTAGGTTTGCAATAAACAACCTTAAAAACCCTCATATATTTATATGTATTTCATTCTTCCATACATTACATAGGTTCAACTCCTAGGGTTATAACACAAAAATCATAGCTCTAATACCACTTTTAAGGAAACTTGTAGTCATACAATGATAATTTCCACATAACTCATAAACATATATTATTCAAATAAGTACATAGGATCTACTTGCAAGAGAATAAACAACATACCCACAAAAATGTGACAGGATATACCCTAGAAAACCTCTCACGAGGGAAAAACTCAACCTCCAAAAATATTCATCATCCATGTATTATTCAACAATGCAACATTACAATACATCCATGAAAGTCTTTGAGATCTTATCTATCAACAAAAGCTCCATATGAAAAGGTATGTAACTACACATCCCATGTCATGCTTCCAACCTTCATAAATGTTAAACTGGATAACCTTAAAAATTATCATGTGCTACCTAACCCCTTGACCCTGCATTTAATATAGAGTAATCTATTAATTTACTTTCTCCAATATTAATTAAATACAATAAAAGATTACAATGTTACAAAACAATATCAAGTGCCCCAAGAATATTCTAGAAGAATCTTTGTACATGTTGTACATCCATCTAGGTGCTCCTTAGTGCAACATTAATAATAAATAAAAATAGTACCATTATAAACATTATTATGCAAGGTGTATGTCCTCTATTTTCCCAACAATTTGAATATTTAGATTGAATGTGAATAGAAAAATGAGTACAAGTATTGTTGTTGAGGTGTTGAAATTCATGTTCTGTCATCGATGTCAACATATATTTTAGTTGGATGTAGTAGAAGTCTTAGAAAGATTGATTATCACAGGTACAAGCGAGATTGACAGATGTGTACGGACAGTGTATGGAGTATGAGAGTATGTGAGCATAGATCTATGTAGAGGAATGAGTGTATAAATTATGTCTAAGGTCACTAGATCTTATGTTGGTATTTGCATGAGTTATAACTATTTTGGTAAAGACTGGTTATAGATAAGTGACAAAGGATTATGACAGAGATGGTCTCTGAGTTTTTGGGATAACTTGGATGCGAGCATGAGTTATGATATGCGAGCTTAAGGGATGATAAGAGATACATGATAGAACATTCTTTGTGATTCTTGGGTCATCAGATTACTGATGACATCAGTTGAGGTGTGTGGACTAGTGAATACCTATTTGGGGTCGACTATAAAGATGTAACATGCTTAATGATTGATGATTGTGTTTTATGGATCTTGACGTGTAATTAATGATTTATATTTGTTAATTACTTGTGTAAGGTACCATGTGTACCTTAGCAAGGGTCTATATAATTATTTGTGCATTGGGGAAGTCTTAAAAAGATGAATTAATTTCTTATTGTAACTTGTATAAAAGAAAGAAGTGTCTTAAGGTGTAAAGGTATGGAATGGATGTATTGGATGTTGCGAGCATGTGAATGTGAATTCTGCTGGGTGTAGAGCAGTGATTATGTTTTCAATGCACTTCATTGAAATTGTATAAATAAAGCAAGTTGCTACCAGTCAATTCATTTTTATAAGTATAATTTTATACTTCTCTTTGGATAGTGAGTCTATAAGGTGGGTTTAACCTTCACTTTGAGCAGTGTGATCAAGCAGTGAGCTCATATGGTGCAGGAACACCTAGGTAGGGCTAAATGGTAACCTAGGGATTCTAATGTGTTTTTGGCTTGTAGTGTTATTAGCCACACCACTAGTAGAATAATGGGACTAGATGGGTCCTAGGGTGTGTTGAGTTAGATTAGGAGGTCTTATTAGGTCCTTAGTTACTTTCCTTGCAAGCAATGTCCAAAGTTGTCAATTTGTTACATATTGCCAATGTGATGGAAAAAGTGGAAATTATGCATTTAGGGAATTGGAAAAAGAAGTGTTTAGGAGACCTATTTGAGGTTTACTTAGCCTAGATATGCAATTGGTTAAGTTCTTGATTTGATTGACTAAGTTTTAAGCAAGAAATACAAAAGTTGTAAAAGTTGTCATTGACAACATTGACAACATTGATAACATTTCTTGTAATGATGTATTTCTCAATAATTTTGGGTTCTAAATGTCTAAAAATGTTGAGATAGGGTCATGGTCAACTATATAAGGCCTCCCTCAACCTTTTTATTAGTTTGGTAAAGTTTTCAATTTATTTGTACGGACTCTATTACTGAGAAACCAATTATAGTTAAGCAATTTCTTGGCATTTTAGTGATTGATGGATTGAAATCTGCATTTTCTTTGGTGCATGAGTTATAAGGTGTAAATTATTGATTATATAGGTGTATTTTTTTTTGTGCATATTTACTTGTTTATGTAAAAAGTTTTCTATTTTGCACTGGCACTGGTCTGAACCAGGCAGTTTCAGAAAATGTGGTCATAAGTTCTCTTTCCACTATGGAATCTCTGCAGGCCTTTGGAATTAGAAAGATGAATCCTTGTAAATATTATATAGTGAAGGAGGGGCCCTAGAACGCAAGTGAGATATTTTTAATGTGATTCCCTTGGCGAGCCAGAGTTGCATGGCTAGGGATCACAGAGTGTTGCAGAGGGGTTAAGAGGGATTGAAAGCATTGATTGCTTCAATCAGAGCTTGTGTAAAGGTGGACACATGTGTGTAGAAGTACCAATTTCAATGGGAATCTTTGGTGAAGGATTATTAATGATGGAAACAAATATTTTGTTGGCCATGCTCTGTTTGTATTGAAACCCTTAATTTTAGGCTTGTTTGTAGGAAGCCACTTTACGAATAGCTTGGAATGACAAGAACTAGAAAATATTTTAGGTCTCTGTAAGGGTGTCAGAATCAAAGGTCAATTTTCCATCTTGTTAAGGGTTATTTCAAGTTATTTGAGAAAAAGAGCCTAATTAGGCCTAATTGCTTGTAGCCCTATTTTGGGTGAATTTGCTATGTTTCTTGGAACTTGTTTAGGGTTCTATTGAAAAGTGTGTTTGCAGGAATTGGATTGGATCCAATCTACATCCTATAATACTACGTCTCCATGTGGGATTTATTTGATCATGTTGGATCAGTTAGTGAAGATGGTGCAAGAAGATCTCCAATGGGTAAGGTAATGTGTGTTTTGATTTCTTGATTGGTGTCTACAAGTTGAAAGGAGAAGGATATTGTGAAGAGAATCCTTGGGAGATTAGGGTTAAGAAAGAATCCTAATAGGCAATATAAGTGGCCAATAGGATACCCTAGAGGAAGATGGGGTACAGAGAAAGACTTGTAGTTACATCATTTTCATTTCATTCAACTCCTGACAGGGTTGAGAAGACTCCTAGCAGAGTCTGTCCTTTAACATGGACTTGTACTAGATGTAATAATAAAATCCTAATAGGGATAAATCTCCTAACATGGATACAATATTTCTAGTTAATTATTTTATGGGTTCCATCCCCACCAAGTTTTTTCCCTTAACAAGGTTTCATAGACAACAAAAATACTTGTGTTATGGTGTTGTTCTTGAAGTGTTTAGATTGGCATTAAGTAATTGGTTTAAAGTTTAATAATTTGGCATAAAACTAAATCACCCCCTCTATGTTGTATTACTCCTAACAACTGGTATTAGATCTTGTGGTCCTCTGAGAGAAAGCTTAACCGCTTGAGGTGATTCTGAGATGGCTTACTATAGGAAGGAGACTCCAAAATTTGATGATGAAAATTTTGATAGCTGGAAGAACAAGATGATAAATCATATGATCTGCTTGGGGATTGATTACTAGATGATTACAAATAATGATGAATAGATTAAGACAAAAGATGAATTAGGAAATGCTACTAAGGAAGGAAAGAAATTGTTTTCTTGTAATATGGTTGCAAGGGAGGCACTGAAAAGTGAACTCTCTGAGGCAAAGTTTACCAAGGTTAAAGATCTTGATTCAGCTCACAAGATTTGGACAAGGCTAGAGGTTCTATATGAAGGATATCAATACACTAAGTAAGTAAAACTACATAATTGGAAGGCTAAAATGGAGAATCTAAGGATGCGAGGTAATGAGAATGTCAGAGCATATGTACAGAGGGTTACAAAGGTTGTTACTAGAATTAGAGACTCAAGAGGGACATACATTGAAGATGAAGTGATCACAAATATTCTTGGATCTTTGACATCTATCTACAAAACCAAAGTGCAAGTGATAGAGGAGATCATACTAGTGAAAAAGAGTTTCAACAAAGCACTCGTGATTGTTAAGTTGACCACCTTTGAGACCATAGAGTTACAAGATGCATAACCCAAAGTAGAGTCTGCATTCAAGGCTACTGTTCATAATGATAAAAGGCCCTTATCAAGCATTGAGAACTCTAGCAATAGACATGAAGATCTTGGAGAATATGCTGATGATTGGGCACAAATTGAAGAAGAAGAAAGGAAAGTGGATGAACTTGAGGCTCTAATAACAAAAATGGAAAGGAAATCTAAGGGTAAGTTTGAAGGAAAATTACCCCTGAAATGTTTTTCTTGTAATAAGATTGGTCATTTTGCATCTAGATTTCCCATAAGGGTTCCTAAGAATAAGCCTAATTTTTACAAGTCTAATTACTCCAAGGATGAGGAATGCTACTATGCTAGTGAAGGTGTGTTTGATGATGATTCTATGAATGATGTGAATGAAATTGGATTTATTGCTATTAAAGATGACAAACCTATTCATGAATAAAAATCTCTAGTCTCGCATGTTGAAAATTGTAGATGTCCAAAAATATTAATATTAATTTCCCTTTCTCTTCTAACTATTTAAATTAATTAAATAGTTTCATTTCTAGTATTTATCAACAATTAAATACTATTCCAATGTATTTTATTTAAATACATTTGCCTCACAAAATCCCCTTTTTAATAAATTTATATTTATTAAAATCCCTTCATATTTCCAATTCTTCTAAACTATAATTTATTCAATTCTAATTTGAATTATAATCTAAACCCTAGCTAGGAACCTATTAATCCAACCTAAAAACCTATCCTAAGCCTACCCTATTCCTACTCTACTCCCATAAACTCACTTCTTAAGCTTGCTTCCCTACCCAACTATCCTTTAATCATACTTAAAGGGTGATTCATAACCTTTTTAAGGCTAATGGAATACTCACCCACATGGGGAAATTCTCACCAAAAAGGTCACCCATTCCTCTTAAATTCCTCTTACAACTTTGTCTCCCACTTGGAATTATTGAGCCACTAAATATTAAATTCTATATTTGACTCAAAATTGGCCATCCCCTCAAGCCTATGTGTCCCTTATGTGGCTCTTATGTGGATTCCACATGGAGGCCACATCATCCAAGCTCTCTTCTTCTCCTCCAAAATTCTATAAATAGAGGCCTTCTCCTCTTCATTTTTCATCTCTCATTGTGCATTGTTATTATGCTAGAATTGTTTTAGAATTTCATAGCTAGTTTTCATGCTTATATTTTCTTGTTTAATTCACATAGAAATCACATGCTAGGCTTCAATTTGGTAAATGAATCATAGTTTCTTGCATATGCATATCTTTTCATAATTTGATCTATCATCTTGAAGAAGATTTGAGACTAGTTCTTCATACTAGCTCTTGAATCTCTCTTCTTGCTTATCAAATCTTGCATTGCATTTGGGCATTGAGCTATTTCTGTTTGAGAGAGCACACCCATAATCCATCGAAAAGAGAAAATCAAATAAGTAGAATAGGGTGCATTTTGCTTGTTTTTAGCTCAATCCGATGTGATTTTGAAGTCTTGTTTGGTTCTTATTTCTTTCATGAATTCTATGTGCTAACCCACTAACTTGTCATGTTTGAGCTTGCTCCCAAGAGATAGAAGATTTCCTCATACTACATTCTAGCGCACCCGGTGGGACCCACGTCCCTAAATTCTAGTTTGTTTTCTTCCAAATTTTTCCAAGCACACAGATTAGCGTCTGTGTTTTACGCAGAGGCGTCTATGCAAATGCCGGTTCTCTCTAAACAACCGTTCAGTGTCTGTGCTGAACTAGCATCTGCGCACTGAACTGGCGTCTCCGCCTGGCATTGCTAGTTTGAGGCTTTCCAAACATAATTTTTTAGTTTTTCAATATTCACTGTCTTTCCCACTGCTTTCTAATGTTTGAGCATTCTATTTTTAGTAGAGATCAGTTTTACAAGCAGTTATAATGTTAAAATTTTAGTAGGGGAATGAATCTTGATAACTTCTTAAAAGGACACTAGCTTTTAATTATTTGGAAAATCTCAAAATGGCTAAATTTGATCAAATTAAGGACTAAGAAAGAGGAAAAAGTAACACTTTTTGCTGTGTTTTTGTGAACTTGTAGGTACAACAACATCTGTAGAAATGCTGATTCAGGTTTCGACGTCTACACAAATGCTAGTTCAGAAAACTAGCGATCGACATCTGCATTTCACAAATTGGCGTCTCTGATTGGTATAACAATTTTCTGGTTTTTTGTGTTTTCATTTTTGTTCTCCTGCATTCTATCATTTTAAAGCTAAAAAACAGAACCAGCGTCTGCGCCTTGAATTGATGTTTGCACTTTGACAGGCTATTTTTTATCATTTGCTAACAATTTTTATGTTATTTTTGTGTTTTCAACACTTTTTGAAGGTTAAAATTGAAACTACTAACCAATTGGCTTGCAACACCGCTGACCAAAGAAATCAATTCAAAAATACTCACGTTTGTCTTGCAGGTTGCCTCAAATTAAAATTGACCAAATGATCGTGTTTGTGATAATCTTTTTTAGGCACATAGACTAATTAGCTAGATTTCTTTGTCTAATCCGAAGCAAGTGTTAGGGGATTATGCTCTCTTCCCTTTTGGGAAGATAAAAAACCTAGACACACTTGCTTTGTGTTAAACAATTGAATCTTTTGGGAAAGAATAAATTTTGTCTTGCGTGTTCGGGAGAAAATGACATTGGGTAGGAGAGTATGCTCTTTTCCCCTTATGGAAAAAAAAGAAATATAGACCCCTCTCGTCGCTAATCCATGTTTTTCAAGTTAATCCTTTAGATGGGCCATCTGGTCGAGGAAAAAATCTCCTGGGAATGACCCACGTGAGAATGAGGTGTAAGCCACACCAATCTAACTCATGTTAATCAAATTTACTCTTTGGGGTTAAAGCCTCGGGAGTCGATTGGCATTTGAGCTTATACTTTGCTCTCATCTAACTTAAGCGCGGCCTCACGATCTCAATTATGTTTACATGACCATGACCACTTTTTTCAAGACACTCTATGGGGCTATACACCTGAATCATGCTTGCACGAACATAGAGGATATAATCGAATGGAGACACTTACTAAACACTCTAGGCATAGAAGATACCCGATTCACCTCCGAATGGTGATTTATTATAGTGTGAGGGGAGGGAAGAATCTCCCCCCAAGATCCCCATCATATGTGCCCCAAGGTACTGTGTTGTGAAATAGATCTTCATAGCATGACAACAATACCTGGAAAAAGGCAAAAACATGGGCGCCCTTTCGGGGGTGACACTCCTGTGTGAACTGACGGACTACCAAGCAATGGGTCTATAATATTTCATTGAAGCCAATTACTTAGGTAGATTTGTGCTTCAAGTGTTTGGAAAAAATTTGCAAATCCAAAACACAACAGAATACCCAACATTCAAATTTATCACTTTCTTGTATCCTTCAAGGTTGCTTTGTCCCTTGTCGGATTGTTTTCAGACACATGCTTGTTCTTTTCTGGTTTTACTATGTTGAAATTGGTTCTTGCCATGGAACAAATCTATTGAAAATCAGAATGAGATCAAACTTTTGCCAAATCATTAAAACAATGTCCCTTAGCAAAGATTACCTTGAGCTCTAATTTTTAGAATTTGGTCTTTTATGAGATATGTCCTAAAACCTCCAACTATTCATCCAAAGTCAGATCTATTTATAGGACATGACAGATTCCAAGAAGCATAAGAAGGTAAAAAATCTACATGGCTTGTTTGGATGAGGATTCGATAGAAATCCTCTGTATACTCTTGGACAGATTTTCCTGCTTGCTTCAAACCTTGCATTTTCTTCAGTAGATCAAGCTCATAATCAACAGGAATGAACTGTCGCTTCAATTTATCCACCATCTGATCCCACCTTGTGATTTTCTCCTTTCCTCTTCTATTTCGCTCCAACTGAACCTCCTGCCACCAGATCTTTGCATGATCCTTCAGTCGGGCCTTCGCAAATTTGACCCTATCGGGATCCTCAATATCTTCATACTCAAAATATTCTTCTATTTCATTGATCTAGTTGATCAACTCTTCTGGGTTAAGATTTCCTGAAAATGTGGGAACCTCAAGCTTAGGTCTTTTCCTGATCTTGAAAATGGCTCGAAAAAGCCTTTCCTCCTCTTGGTTCAAAGTTTCACCTTCCTAATCAAAATCTCCTTCTACGTCGGCTTCATCCTCACTTTCCTCTCTTATGGCAAGATTCATGCCTCTGTGAATCTCTTCCTGCAATGCTTGCACTTGTCTCTGGAGGGCTCTAACCTCGGGTGGTACACCTCTGGCTCTTCCGCCACACTCCCTTTGTGGAGGCATTTTCACGCTTATCACTGAAACCCTAACCACGGTCCTGGTGCAAAATACCTCATAGTCGGTGATCTATCTACACACTCAGGAGCTTCTCACTCTGATACCACTTGATGAAGGGGACTCCCCTTAATACCACAAGTACACGACAGAAACAAAGAGAAACAATAGAAATTTGCAAGAAAAAAAAATTGGCTTCTTATTGGCTCCACAAATGTGGAATTACAAACTTTAGAATTACAATATCAAAAGCCACATGGGCATCCCTTACAATAATCTGTTGCACAAAGCCTCAAATAACTACCCAGAACTGCCATCAAAAACACCACGGGCCTTCCTTAAATAGGCAATTTTCCACTGCCCGAGAAGGTTCTAGAAATATAGCCATTAAGGCTAACTACCCTTAGCATTTAATTATTTTTCACTTTTATTACACAAGGGTCGGCTTTAAATATTTACAAAACATGAGATTAGGTAGCCCAACTTCCAGAAGCCATAACTTTTGAACCGTAGCTCCGATTG
>MU226361.1:1738879-1802824 GCA_018584345.1 Thuja plicata | reverse complement strand
TAGTCTTCCATTCATCTCCTTCTCTGATCCAAATCTGGTGATATCCACTCTTCAGATCTATCTTTGAGAAGTACACAGCTCCACTCAAACAGTCCATAATATCATCCATCCACGGCAATGGAAATCTTTACTTGATTGTGATCTTGTTGATAGCCCTAGAATCTGTGCACATCCTCCATTCTCCATTCTTCTTTGGTGCTAATACTGCTGGCACAGCACATGGACTCAAGCTCTCACAAATCAAACCCTTCTGCAACAACTCTTGCACTTGTCTGTTCAATTCTTCACTTTCTGCTGGTGTCATTTTGTGTGTTTCCTTGTTTGGCAAACTGGCTCCTGGGATCAAGTCCATCTGATGACTGATCTTCCTTACTGGTGGTAATCCATCAGGCACATTATCGGATATAATATCTTGAAACTCATTCAACAGATCTAATGAAGGGGACTCCCCTTAATACCACAAGTACACAACAGAAACAAAGAGAAACAACAGAAATTTGCAAGAACAAAAAATTGGCTTCTTATTGGCTCCACAAATGTGGAATAACAAACTTCAGAATTACAATATCAAAAGCCACATGGGCATCCCTTACAATAATCTATTGGACGAAGCCTCAAATAACCACCCAGAACTGCCCTCAAAAACACCACGGGCCTTCCTTAAATAGGCAATTTTCCACCACCTGAGAAGGTTCCAGAAATCTAGCCATTAAGGCCGACTACCCTTAGCATTTAATTATTTTTCACTTTTATTACACAAGGGTTGGCTTTAAATATTTACAAAACATGAGATTAGGTAGCCCAACTTTTGGAAGTCATAACTTTTGAACCGTAGCTCCGATTGGCTATTATAACCACTTTCCAAAAAGGGGAGATCGCGATCTACAGTGTCTTATTGCAAAGCGCTAGTTATCCGGGGGTTTGACCTCAATTCAGAGCCTCTAAGGTCCTGAAAATTGAGCTCAAAGGTATTGCACCCTAAAATCTCAACAGTAAATCCTTAATAACTTTGCCAATACAGATGATCTGGCAATGAAATTCAACTGGCTTTCTTATATGACTAAGATGAACCTTCACCTAGAAAATTAGAACATTCTGAGTTCAAACGACCAATTTACTAAAAATAGTAAGTTTCCAAAAATAGCAGCTTTGTACAAAATAGCCCTTATTGAATAGAAAAACACATATTTTTGTGTGATGCAAGATTGCCCTTACACCTAGGATGCTCCTGCATCAACTTATGTGTCTCAGCCCAATGATCAAATTGAATACATCTGGGTAGATACTAATGAAACACCTACTGTGAGTACCATAGAAACATTTATCAATCATCCAAAACATGTCCACATGGTGAACGCCAAGAGTGGACATAACAATAATCAAGTACTTTTGGAGATTCAACAACAAGGAGTTCAATTCCCACCTTGGATTATACCCACACTTGTTACACAACCTATGGCACTCCCAGGGGTACATCCTCATCCCACTAGAAATGAAGTTTTTGATCCACTTCAGCAAGCCCTACATGGGCGTACTCTTATCACACAAGTAGTCCAACTTTCCATCCCACCCTCCATCATGCACACGAAACCTTCATCTACCTCAAGAGCCCTGCCTCTTGATCCAACATTAGAAGCACAAGCAATACCCGACATCACTACGCAAGCACCTCCTCAATTCACAACTGCTCCACTTTTGTAAACATTCCCAACATTTGTGGCACAATTTCCACCACCACCAGTCAACACGCAACAAACCACCATTCCAGCCATCCCTACTCAACCCATTCAAAGTGCAACAACTAGTTTGCAACATCAAAGCACCCAAGTCTCCATGCCTATTCCACCTTTCTTTACCATAGGCATGACACCTACCAATGCCTATAACCAACCCTTATATCCGCAAGGGTCCACTTTCCCCATTCCACTAGCAACTCAACCGCAACATGTGCCAGCAGTTTTGCTGCAAATGCAAACCAATCCAAGTCCCCCCATGCAAAAACCATCCACCAATCCCTTCGTCATACCCCAAATACCAATCCAACAACAACAACAACCAATCCGGTAGCAGCAACAAACAATCCAGCAACACCAACAACCAATCCAACAACAACAACAACCTATCCAACATCAACAACCTAAGTAACAACCATCCCAACAACAATAACCGCAACAACAAATTACCAACCCATTCACATCCCAAGCACAATAGCAACAAATCAACCCCTTCACAGCTGCGCAGTCCACCCTCCAAGTTACACAGCAGTCACAACCACAAATGTAGGGGGTGAATCCCTTCATGGCACAACCACTACAACAGTTTGCTAATCTTTTTATCCAACCCGTGCATCAACAACAAACTCATTCTACCAGCTACCTAGCCATGCTATCTTCCACTGCATCACAAACCATTCCACCTCCACAGCAATTCAGTGTTCCCACTGAGGGAATTCCACTGCAAAACACCTATCCTCCACCCTATGCAAGTGCGCAACAGGCTCATCCCACTTATCCAATGCCTCAACAAATACAAGCATACTTCCAATAGTTGCAACAACCTTATCAAGTGTCGACACCTCCTCCATTGTAATATTCCCCTCAGCCGCAACTTCCACCACATCAACCCATATACACTGTCCAACAACATTCATATCAAACACCCCAATATCCCCCATAGAATCCTCCATATTCACTATTTGATCCATATTAGGTTCAAAGAAACCATGCAATCATGTTTAATAATCCTCCCCCACAAATCAACCATGAATAGGAGGAAATGAAGAATGCTCTCAAGGAGCTAAAAGAAGGGACAAAGGCTAAAAAATTCAAGTTTGAAGAGGTGTATCCTTATCTGTTTGATCGATCTATCACTACCATACCATTCCCCAAGCACTTTGAGACACCTAAATTTGATAAATATTGGGGGAAGGGAGATCCTGTGAGCCATGTGAAAGAATTCTACATGGCATGTCAAGAAGTTGCCTATAGCGATAATTTTCTCATGAGACTATTTCCTAAAAGCCTAGGAGGAACCACTCTTGAGTGGTTCTACAAAATCCCTTATGACACAGTCTCTACTTTTGCTGAATTATCTGAAAAGTTTGTGGCCCAATATGCACATAATGTCAAAAATGAACTCTCACTCCTTGATCTATGCATTTCCAAACAAAAGGGAGGAGAAATCCTGGCCGATCACCTTCACCACTGGAAAGGGCTTACAACAAGGTTATCCTATCAACCCCCCGAGTGACATCTTATCAAAATATTCATTAACAACCTCCATCCTAAGCTCATCTATCACATGCGCATGAATTGCATACAAACTTATCAAGACATCTGAATCAAAGGCATGGATCTTGAATGAGGTCTCATAGAAGACGGTGCCATCAAGAACTATAAGGAATACCAACCTAACAAACATAATAATGATCGATCACGGTATTGGAACAAAAAAAGAATGCATTAACTAACGGAGCCACTGACACCAAACATGTTCAGGTTGTGGTAGTCGGTCCTAATGCACCTACCCAAACTTATCAACAAGCACCGCCAGTACACCCTCAACCTCCTCCCATATATCAACAACCCACTCCCACGTATTCCCAACAGACTTATCAACAAAACATGCACCCTCAAGGCGTGACTATCTATCCCCCTCTAGGGACATCATATCAACACAATTACCAAGGACCTATGAATCAGACAAATGCTATATCAGTCCCACATAGACAACAAAGGCCTCGCACTTAGAATATGCCACAACACACGTTTACCCCTTTGGGTGAACCCATAGATGTCATCTTCCGCAAAATGGTCCAAGCTAACCAAGTTGTGTATACAAAAATGCAGCCATTTGATGACTCGACACCTAATCCTGCCTGGTATAAAGACAACAAGTACTGTGAGTACCACTGTGTTAAGGGACACACCACCCTCAAATGCATGAAGCTAAAACATTACATCCAAGATCTCATTGACAAAAAAGAGATCGAAGTGAACTCTCCTGCCCAACCATCGCCAAATGTGGGCCTTAAAATATATCAAAATGCATTCCCTAAACACACTTTAGGTACAGGCCCGGACAATCCTACTCAGTCCTCTGACCAGGGGAAGGGTAAGAAAGGAGAAAACACTGACAAAAAAGATTATACAAATGCATATATCAACTACGATAATCTCATCGGCTGCATATCCCAAGTCCAGTCCTTCGTCAATGTCATCCATGTCAAGGGTACTGATAACCAATGCGTAGTCACCACTCGTCGAGGCTGAATAATAGTTGCAGGTGTGAGTACTATTTTGTCTACTGGTACCCAATACAACATTTTGGAACACCTAGGGAATACTCTAGCCCAAATTTCTATCTTGGATCTCTTCCACACTTCACCCACCTATTAAGAGATCCTTAATAAAGCCTTACAACAATCCCTTGTTCCTAGCGACATCAACCTCACTGAATTCTAGAACCTTTTCAGACACCTATCTGCATCTTGTGGGGTCTCCTTTAAACCAATAGACGTACCCTCATAAGAACCCGGTCATAATCTCCCACTCCATATTTCTGTCATGGTTAAAGATTTTGCCATTAAACGGGTCATGATAGATAATGGTTTGGGCCTAAATCTGTGTACTCTAAAATTCATAAAAAAGTTGGGTTGCACTGAAGCTGATATTACAAATGATGTCATCATAATCAAAGCATATAACAATCTAGAATGGACTTCTAAAGGCACCATTTCATTTCCCAATCAAGTTGGCCCGGTTATCCAAGATACACTATGTCATGTTGTTAATCTTGACCTTCCCTTCAACATCCTCCTTGGACGCCCATGGATTCATTCTATGCAAGCTGTCCCCTCCACCTACTATCAGTGCATCAAATTTCCATATAATGGTACTGAGATCACCATCCATGCATATCCCATGCCCTTCACATATTCCAATGCATTGGAAACTTCCTTCCCACATCCCAATCACTATCCCAGGATTGACATTGGCACCTTTGTCGCTAGTTCATCTTGAACCCATTCAGACCCAAAAACAATTCTTTCCTCCACCCTTTTGACGGTTAAGATCAACAACAAATCTTGTGGTGAGTACAACTTACCTGATGCCTTTGCAGTTGGAGCATTGTGAGTTGATCCACACACTCAAGGCTGCCAACCTAATCTAAGCAAGACAAAACCAAAGACAACCAAGGCGCTACAATTTGGTCCTACCACTTTTATCTCAAAGGGTACTTTGACTGGCTAGGAAATGACACCAAACATCAACCAATGGATCTATAAAGATCCACCACCCAAGGACACAAGTTGCCTCAATTACTTCAAAGGTAAGTACCCTGCAACTCACAAGTTGGTGATAGAAAAATGGAACTACCAAGGAGGTGGCCTCGGTTATGAAGAGAAAGGAATGAAAGATCCTATTATACCTACCTGACTAGAAAAGAACCTAGGCCCTGGCATGTGATCTAACATGAATGGGGGCACCAACAAGAACTATGCCTCTTATCCATCCTTGGGCAAAATCGCTGACATCGAAGATGTCCCAGAAGAGAAAGTTGTGAGAGCCTATGACAATGTCTTTGATGATGAAACCTTCCTGGGCAATTCTGTCCTACGCCAACTTTTCATTCTCTTCATTGACCTTTCCCTCCGCCATCCTAAACTCATAGACTGGGACCAACCAAGTGTCGTGCACGTTGACGAGGTCCAAAGTGAGGATGCACTCCTAAGCTTTATGGGAGCAATTAAGCAAAGAAATGACTGGGGGCAAGACTTAGCATGTGTCTACAAACTGGACCCAAAGGCATACTTTGGGGAAGAGGAGAACTTCAGTCGCAAAAATGAAGAAGAAAACAAAAATAAAAAAGAGAAAAATCAACCCCCTAGCGAAAACCCCTCTGGGGCGCTATCTAATCATAAAATAATAAAAATAAAGAGCATATCCCCTGGTGAAAACCTCTCTGAGGCGCTAGAGGATGAAGATTCTCCTCTTCCTCTAATCTGTGGTTACAGACCTGAACAGTCATCGATTCTCATCGAAGAAGCAAAACTTGTCAACCTAGGCACCAAAGAGAATCTTGCCATCACATACATAGCAGCATCTCTGACTAAAGTAGGAGAAAGTGATCTGGTCACTTTATTGAAGGAATCCATCAATAAGTTTGCATGGTCTTACTCCCACATGCTGGGATTAGACCCCAATTTAATAGTTCACCATCGTGTAGTGGACCCAAAAATCAAAACTATCAAAAAAAAGCTCAGAAAGATGCACCCTAAAGTGGCACTACTTGTCAAAGTAGAGGTCAAGAAGTTACTCCAAGCCAAGATCATCTGCCCCATTGACTAATCTGACTAGATTTCTAACATGGTGCCAGTGTCTGAGCCTAAAAAATCAATCAGGATATGTACAGATTTCTAAGATCTCAACAAGGCATGTCCTAAGGATGATTTCCCGTTGCCAAACATAGACATGATCATGGATCTCACATCAGGACATTAGATGTTTTCACTCATGGATGGCTTTTCCAGATATAATCAAATCCACATTGCAGAAGAAGATCAACATAAGACAACATTCACAACCCCCTGGGGCACCTTCTGCTATAACATGATGCCTGTTGGCTTGAAAAATGCTGGGGCAACCTATCAAAGGGCCATGACTATCATTTTTCATGACATGATTCATAGGATCCTTGAAGACTATGTAGATGATATCTTGGAAAAATCAGTTAAAAGGGAAGATCACCTTAATGTTTTGGAATGCATCTTTGACCGAATTGGACACTACTACCTCATGCTCAACCCTAATAAGTGTGTCTTTGGGGTCACATAAGGCAAACTCCTTGGGTTCATTATCTAGACGAGGCATTGAAATAGATGCAAAGAAGGTACAAGCTATCATAGAGATGCCTCCATCGAAGACACTCTGATAATTGCGCAGCCTCCAAGGAAAGCTACAATCTGTGTGCCATTTTATCTCTCAACTAGCAAACAAGTGCCAACCATTCAGTCATCTCCTACGAAAAGATAACACATTGAAGTGGGATCCTCAGTGTCAGAAGAGTTTTGACAAGATCAAAGAGTATTTGGCTAATCCACCCATCCTGGTACCACCTGTACCTGGCCAACCACTCATCCTATATATTTCTACTACTACAACAACACTAGGGTCACTCCTTGCTCAATTGGATGATGAAGGCAAGGAAAAAGCTATTTATTATATCATTTGGAACTTAGTAGGTTATGAGTTCAATTATTCACCTATGGAAAAAGCATATCTAGCAGTGGTCTTTGCCACTCAAAAAATTTGCCACTATATGCTTAGTCATACAACCAAGCTCATTTCAAAGGTGGATCCTCTCAAGTACCTACTTTCCATGACTACTCTCATAGGTTGAATGAAAAAATGGGTTATGCTGCTAAGCGAGTTTGATATTCAATATGTAGATAGAAAAGCCATTAAAGGACAGGTCATCATAGATCAACTAGCAGAAGCACCATTGGTGGACACATATCCTTTGATCACATAATTTCCAGATGAGCATTTATGCATGATAGAAGAGCAACCTACCTAGAAACTCTACTTTGATGGATCCTACACAACTCATGGTACAGGGACAGGAATCCTTTTTGTCACACCTCAAGGTGACTACATCCCTATGTCATTCAAATTGGGATTTCCCTACATGAACAACACTGCAGAATATGAGGCACTAATCACAAGGCTCCGCATGGCTATAAAATGGAACATCAAAGATTTACACATCTTTGGTGATTCCCAACTCATCATTAAACAAGCTCTAGATGAGTATCAAACCAAAGATAATAAATTGATGCCATATAAGCAGATGGTTGACAAGATGAAAGAGCATTTCCTCCACTTGTAGATAACACAAGTACCATGCTTGCAAAAAAAGGCTACTGATGCAATGGCCACAATTGGCTCCCTCTTAGAGATTCCCCACGAATCTACACAATATGAATTCTTAGTTGAGAAAATTCATGCTCCTGCTTATGAGAATGATGAATCGAATCACGTATGTGTCTTGGTTGGTCCCCAATCCCTGTGGTACCATGATATCCAAGCTTACCTACAAAATGGTATCATATCCCCTCATCTCACTGTGACCCAATGCCAAAATTTTATCTGTAGAGCTTCCCAATACACCCTCATAGCCAACACCCTTTATCATCGAGGCTATCACAACGTGCTCTCTAGATGTCTAGATGAAAACAAAGCTACCCAGGCTTTACAAGAGGTACATGCTGGAATCTGTGGTGCCCATATGAGTGACATGGTCCTAGCCAAGAAACTTCTATGTACAAGGTAATATAGGCCTACAATGGAACATGATGCTTCTGAGTTCATCAAGAAGTGTCTACTTTGCCAACAACATGCCAATCTGATCCATGCTCCTGCACAGGACCTCAAACCTATTGTGCCTCCTTGGCCCTTCTCTTGTTGGGGTTTTGACCTCATTGGTAAGATTACTCCCCTCTCTTCTGAAGGCCACAAGTACATAATCACAACAATGGAGTACTTTACAAAGTGGGTTGAAGAAATTCTACTCACCCTCACTACATGTGTCCAGATATCCAAATTCATCCTCTATCACATTGTTTGCCACTTCGACATACCCTCCACCATCTTCATGAATCATGGAACACCATTTGAAAATAAACACATTAGTGATCTGTGTGATCATCTCCATATCCACCACCATTTCTCCAGTCCATATTTCCCGCAAGGTAACGACCAAGCTGAGGTAACTAATAAAACCCTCCTAAAAATCCTCAAGAAAGTTGTCAATGATACTGGTCATGACTGGCATCTCCAAATCAACCTTGACCTCTATGCATATCGCACTTCCTACCGTACTCCTACTGTCACTACTCCATATTCCCTAGTCTATGGTGCTAAAGTAGTCTTACCAATTGAGGTCGAACTACCATCCCTCCAAGTAACACTGAGAGGCCTGGTTGATGATGAAGATTATCGAGTAGCACGACTCACACAACTTGATCTACTAGATGAAAAGTTACAGCAACCCTATGATCACCTGATTGTCTACCAAAATAGACTCAAGAAGAACTATAACAAGAAGGTCCACCCATGCCAGTTCCAGGTGGGGGACCTTGTGCTAAAGGAAAATTAGAAAGTGGGTACTGATCATGAAAAGAAAGGTAAATTCGAACTCACCTGGCAAGGCCCCTATGTTGTCACTGCATGCTTTGGTTCTAGGGCATATCAACTCTCCACTCCTAAAGGATAATCCTTGAATGATCCTATCAACATCATTCATCTCAGGCACTTCTATGCCTGATGGCTGGTTGTTAATTCCAGTTATCTAAGAAAATCCATACAAAAGTATAAAAATTCCTAAAAAAAGTACAAAAAAATGTAAAATAGTCCTGAAAAAATCTCAAAAAAGTAGAAAAATGAAGCTGAAAAATGGTTGTCCCGGTGAAAAACTGGCAAACAGGCACTTGGACAACATCAAAAACATCAAAAATATCCAAAGAAATAAAAAAAAGAAGAATAAAGAGAAAAATTTCATCCAATGGTGAAAACTTGGCAATTAGGCGCCTTGGACAAGTATGGGTGATGAAAACCTGGAAACAGGCATCACACATAGTGGACCATTCCATTATCTATCAAAATCTCATTTCCCTCCATCACCATCATCAGACCTCTGCAAACTTCAACATTTCCCATATTCCCTGGGTGTTCGCATATCACACGAACTAGTCCAAAATGATCCTCTTATCTCGTGTCCTGAGCTTTTGTACGTATCATCTTTTATATTTCTATCTATAAGTTGTACTATCTCAATCCCTGAGCTTCAGTCATGTACATATTTTGCATATTCTTCCACTTAGTGTTGCTTGTATATATCTCATGTCCTTAGTTGGTATCCTTGTAGAACATGATCGAGTTACGCTCTTAAAATCTTAGGTTTCAACAAGTGCCTTTTGACGACATCTTGGTTCCGTAGTTTGATCACAATGCAGCTTTGACCAATCAGATTTATGAATCCCATCTTTCTAGAAATGGGTCCATTAAGGGTGTATCCTTCCTCTCGTTGACTTAAATCTAGATCATCATCATCTTTGGGTTCTAGTAGGATGTATCCTTCCTCTTGAACTAATCAATCAACATACTATACTATCACGCGCATCAAAACAACACGATCCAATCAAGTTCAGCAACAATCTTTGTACATGATCGCATGTATGTAATCACCTATAATTAATCATTTAGTTTGGCCCTTGTATATTTTTGTATAAATTATTCCTGTTGTACAGTTTAAATGCGTCCAACAATTCCAAAAACATTTAAAAATCGCAAAAAACCAAAAAATTCAAAAAAATTTAAAAAATTCAAAAACATAAAATATTCTAAAATTTTTTGCAATAAACCATCGTTTATTTCTGCATCACCCAGTATTTTGATTTTCAGTGACATTTAGACTCCTACGACTACGATCATGTTTTTCACCAAATCAATTTTGCGACTGACTATCCTTGCTCCTCATCCTGTTCATAGCTTTTGCCAACCAATATATTTTAATCAAATCCAATCCAATCTTTGCCCATCAGGATGCATCCTTTCGGCATCGGCTTATCAAATCCTTCATCACATCAATCCTGTTCATGACAAGAACTTTGGACTGAATGACTGCTTGGTCATGAGGCCTTCTTTATTGATTTTATCTTTTTATGTCAGTTTAAATCTACTCACCACTACCTCAATCTTCTAAATCTTGGTGCGTTGTGACTGGTGGCTATTGATACATGCATCTTCTACAGTGTGCTTTTGTTTGAGTGCCTAGTCCACACAAAGGAATCTTGTCATCTGTGTTTTCTAACACCTGATGCATACCTCCTCTTGCAATATCAAAATCAGATGTGCTCTCCATATTTTTCACACAAATGGATCCCCAAAGCTTGTTAGCTGCATATCATTTCATCTTTGCATTTGCATTTTTAGTTGCATTCTTAATTGCATTTTAGAAGGCTTCTATTTATTATCTCCTCTCTCTTCCTCCTTCCTGTTGCATCATTTTTTGAGAAAATTCTACAACATTGTCTTTGTTGCGTTCTTTTCTCGAGGGGGCACAACCCTGTACCGTTGTCACTTTGGCACAACTCCTAGAAACCCTCTTCCTCTGGGGCAACTTATTTTCTTATCTTTGACGCAACGTCACTTGCGACTCCACGTCAAAGAGGGGAAAAATGTAGACGTCCAAAAATATTAATATTATTATTAATATTAATTTCCCTTTCTCTTCTAACTATTTAAATTAATTAAATAGTTTCATTGCTAGTATTTATCAATGATTAAATACTATTCCAATGTATTTTATTTAAATACATTTGCCTCACAAAATCCCCTTTCTAATAAATTTATATTTATTAAAATCCCTCCATATTTCCAGTTCTTCTAAACTATGATTTATTCAAATATAATTTGAATTATAATCTAAACCCTAGCTAGGAACCTATTAATCCAACCTAAAAACCTACCCTAAGCCTACCCTATTCCTACTCTACTCCCATCACCTCACTTCTTAAGCATGCTTCCCTACCTAACTATCCTTTAATCATACTTAAAGGGTGATTCCTAACCTTTTTAAGGCTAATGGAATACTCACACACATGGGGAAATTCTCTCCAAAAAGGTCACCCATTCCTCTTAAATTCCTCTTACAACTTTGTTTTCCACTTGGAATTCTTGAGACGCTAAATATTAAATGCTATATTTGACTCAAAATTGGCCAACCCCTCAAGCCTATGTGTCCCTTATGTGGCTCTTATGTGGATTCCACATGGAGGCCACATCATCCAAGCCCTCTTCTTCTCCTCCAAAATTTTATAAATAGAGGCCTTCTCCTCTTCATTTTTCATCTCTCTTTGTGCATTGTTATTATGCTAGAATTGTTTTAGAATTTCATAGCTAGTTTTCATGCTTATAGTTTCTTGTTTAATTCACATATAAATCACATTCTAGGCTTCAATTTGATAAAGGAATCATAGTTTCTTGCATTTGCATATCTTTTCATAATTTGATCTATCATCTTGAAGAAGATTTGAGACTAGTTCTTCATACTAGCTCTTGAATCTCTCTTCTTGCTTATCAAATCTTGCATTGCATTGGGGCATTGATCCATTTGTGTTTGAGAGAGCATTTGAGAGAGCACACCCAAAATCCATCAAAAAGAGAAAATAAAATAAGTAGAATAGGGTGCATTTTTCTTGTTTTTAGCTCAATCTGATGTTATGTTGAAGTCTTGTTTGGTTCTTGTTTCTTTCATGAATTCTATGTGCTAACCCACTAAATTGTCATGTTTGAGCTTGCTCCCAATAGATAGAAGTTTTCCTCATACTACAAAAATAAATTAGAATGAATTATTGATAGTGGTTGTTCACATCATATAACTAGTGATAAATATAAATTTATTCAACTGAATAGATATGATGGTGGTGTAGTTAGATTTGGTGATAACACTACTAAGTTGATAATTGGAGTTGGTTCAATCTCTCTTGATGGTAAAACTAAAACTGATGATATCTTACTTGTTGATAGACTTAAGCATAACTTGTTAAGTGTTGGATAGCTTGTGGACAAGGGATATCAATTGTAGTTCATGAATGAAAAATGTAATATCATAGGTCAATTTGGAAACTTGATTGCATATGGTACTAAGTCAAGAGATAATGTGTTTGAGCTGAATACTAAAAAGGAAACTTGTTTTCTTGCGAAGGTAGATGATAGTTGGTTATGGCACAATAAGTTTTTTCACATAAAGTTTGATAATATTATAAGGACCGATAACACTAATGCAGACAGATATTTTCCAAAAAATGTGAAGCTTACTAACACTATGTACAGAGTGTGTGTGATGAGAAAAAAAACTAAGAGAAGCTTTCAAAGAAAATCCTTTTCAGCAAGAGGGAAGTTGGATCTGGTACATACAAATCTTTGTGATCCTACAAGGACTAGATATTACTATGATGAAAGGTAATTTATACTTTTTGTTGATGACTATTCTATGATGATGTGGGTTGCACTTCTCAAAGAAAAATCTGAAGCATTTGATGAGTTCAATATTTGCAAATCAAAAGTTGAGAATGAATTAGGTCTTAAGATAAAGTGTTTGAGGTCAGACAAAGGTGGAGAGTTTACATTAGATTTGTTTAATTCTTATTGCAAAAAGCATGGGATATAAAGACAAAATTTTGCTCCAAGGACACCTCAGTAGAATGGGATAGTGGAAAGAAGAAATATAACCATACTAGATGAGACTAGGACTATGTTACTTGAAGGTAATGTATCTCATATACATTGGAGAGAAGTAGTAAATACTATTGTCTACACTTTGAACATAATTCAGATCAAAGAAGGTACTGATAAGACACCCTATGAAATTTGGTTTGGTTATGCTCCTACTGTAAAATACTTTATAATATTTGGTTGCAAGTGTTGGAAACACTGAGAGGGGGGGGGGGGGGAATTAGTGTTTAGCTTATTATTCAAAGTNGGAAACACTGAGAGGGGGGGGGGGGTGAATTAGTGTTTAGCTTATTATTCAAAGTTAGAAAATTAAACATAAATAAAATATACATCCAATGAAGCTTAACACAAGAACACATAACACTTAATATGATTATGGGGAAACCTTGATTAGAGGAAAACCCTGATGGGAATTAGTACCCACAAATATTGTACTAGTATAATAAACCTATTAAAGTTCCTTTACCTTGTTAGAAGAAATCTTTACAATATGAGTGCAATGACCTGGTTAAGGGTTTGACCCTGTTAGGAGTCTTTTACTATTAACCCTGTTAGGGGTGAGGACTCACTGTCCAAGAGCTCACTGCTCAAAGAGAAAGAAGGCTACAACCTCCTAATAATAGATATGCACTATATCCAAAAGTGAACTACTATATGTGACACAGATGCCTGATCAGTTCCAGTTACGCCTTTATGCTCTTAACTTCTTTAAGGGCTCTCTCTCATACTGATATCTTCATACTGCTGTGCTATACATCTTCTCTTACTATTTTGACGACACTCAAATGTATCTTTGCATTACATATATATATATATATATATATATATATCTTACGCCTGAATAGATGCGACTACAAACAAGACCTTAGTCGGCCCAAAAACATAATACACAATGCTTCCAAACAAATTGGCTTAAGCATGTTTACAAAAATGTTTAATACATGATTACAAACTTAATACAATAGGTGCTTAGCCTTTACATAACAAAATATTACACGCTAATCAAAATGATGAAGTCAGCTTCATACTCTATATTCTGGACTGCTGGTGAACTTGTTCTTTCTGTAACTTGTCCGTACTACTATTTCATACCATGCGTGTATAGGGTAAGCATAATAACATACCAAAGAGATTAAGTCTGAATGCACATATCCTGATGTGGTCGTATGCATGTGCGCTGATGCCCTGATTGACTGCAAGTCACTGTTCTATTCTGTCTTCTACACTTAGTCAATTTTCACTTCATAGTTTACTGTCAAAACTTCATATGAATTTGTTTCCATAATGATAACACAAGATAAGCCATATAGTCCCTAGGAGTCAAATTTCCAATAATCTCCCCCTTTTTCATTAATGGCAACAAAGGAATGTGGCTAAGTTACTCAAAATTGACTAACACCCAAAAGTTGTATATCATTATACTTTATAATATATACTACTCATATTCCTTGTATATTACTCCCCCTTTGACATTAATGACAAAGGTGTCAAAATTGTAAGTCTCTAGATACTTACTCCATATATACATCTGGATATACAACCTAAAAATTCTTTATCTCTTGCTGCCAGAATGCCTTCACTGCATCAATTGTCTGGAGATGGGCGCATAGAGCATAGGTGAGATTCTCCATTTTTATCAGGTCCATGCAAGGACCTTGATCATATGTGACAATAGTGGCATCAATCTATTTGATGTTCTCATCTAGAACTGCTAAGGAGGGCGCACGTGCATTTCTCAACTGAGTCTGTCGGGTCCTTATCTTATTGATCTCCATTTTAGCATTTTCTATCTTGTCAAGCTGACCTTGATAGATACTATTGCAGATATTCATGTCTTGCATGGATGTCTCGACTGATTTCCTAACACTTTCAACCAAAATGTCTGCCTCCTCTATCTTCTTGATATGTTCAAAGGTGAATTTCACCCTGTCCATGCAGTTGGCTATTACATTTCCGCCTTTAGCTGCCAACTCTTTCAACATAGACTGACCAATCTTCAATGATTGTAAGTCTAAGGAAAAATTGTTTACTAGTTCATTCAACCTTTCCTTTTTGTACTCATCTTCTACAATTCTAGTAGCTGAGTCTACTAAGCTTGTAAAATGTGCTTTAAAACTTGTTAGTATACTGTCTACATCATCCATAGACTGAATTTTTGCTACTTTCTTGTCAGCAGGTACTAGGTCATTTAGAATGTTTACTGATTCTAAGAAGAGAGGATTCCTCATTACTTGTTTCTCTTTGGCCTTTTCCATGGCTAGGACATTGATCTTGATCAGGTATTCTTCTCCCCAAGCATCCAAACTTGCTGAGTTAGGAGTTAAACTTGACAACAATGTCAGGAGTTAAACTTGACAACAATGAGGTAGATGGTTGAATGGATGGTGTGAATATGGTATTATGACTAGTTTCCATACACTCCCTCATAACTGGGATCTCCATGACTGGTATCTCATTGTTTTGATTATCTTCCTCTTTGTTCAATCTCTTGAATCTATAGAGGGAACTTTATCTTGTTGCAAAGATGCATCATCAGTGCATGCCTTCTCTGTCTCTTCCGAGTTCACAAATGCTTTTCCAACTTTATCCATATCATTATCAGAGGCGATCATAGATATCTTGATATCATCAATCACTATAGTATCCCCTAAATCTTTTGCTGTATTAGAGGCTATTGAGACTGAGGGTGCTGAAACCTGTGGGCCTGTCTTAGGTGCTTTCTGAACTACTGGTTTTGCAACCTGTTTAGGAGGAACTGGTGTTGCCTTAGCTGTAGGTTCCATTTATGGATACATATGTCTATCCAGAAATACCTACTCAAATGCTTTCTGAGTCTCTTCACTGACTAGATCATACTCCTTATTCATGATATGGAGAACCCTTATTTTGGTTCTTAGGCACGACTTGACTAAATCCAACAAAATGATTTTCTCATCATGCGAGCACACCGGGAGAAGAATATCCAATGTTTCTTCCCTTATCCTCATATCCTCTTCAATTTCTTGCCTCTTTAACATGTCAAGTATGTTTCATACCTTGTCTGGTATGACAGTCTTGAGTTCCAACATAGTCCTTTTAAACTTGATCATATGAGAGATGATCATAGAATGAATCTTTGATTTGTTTATCTCTTGATACTTGTCATATACATTCTTGAGAGACTCTAGTCTTCCTTCATTGATAAATTTATTCCTTAAGACATTAAGAATGGGTCTGAAACCTACCTCAGGAGGAGCTTGTGTGTTCTTTACCTTGCTCCTTGTAGTTCTTGAAGATGGATGACTAGTGGGTGCTTGCTTCCTTCCTCTAGACTTCTTGCTAGGTACTGATGGTGGAGATGCATCCAGATCAATGGTGGTTGATGATGTAGATGTATCTTCATTTGATTTCTTCTTCTTCTTCTTGGGAATATCATCAGTCTTTTCTATTTTTAATTCTATGGGAATCTTCTCAAGTTCTTTGGCTATCTTAGCTTCTCTATCTTTGTCAAGATCTTCTTGTGTAACACCATGAACTTTTAGGATATTTGAGGTAATCCTAGATGCCTTCCTTTCGTTCTCAACACTGTATAAGATAGAATCAACTTGATTGGTCTTTTCTCTGTAAGTGCCCCATCTAGGTTCATTGGGATCTTTGGGTGTAGATAGGAGAACTTGTGCATAACCTTCCAAAACATGTTCTTCGACTTCATAACCAAGAGGGTGAATCCATTTTGTCCTAGGCTCAACTTCCTCCATGCAGGTACAGTCAGTCTCCACCATGAAGCATATGGTGTCTTTGTACTTCTCAACTATTTTATTAGGTATCCTGAACCTCTTTTGCATCTTGATTCTGAATGTCTTGATGTCCATGTCCATAGAATCCTTCACACTACTCTCTCATGTGGCTTTTAGTGAAATTTGTGACATAGTGGGTTTGCTTCTATCTAGATAGAGATTTGCAACCTTTCCTACTATGTGGAAGTAGAGATATATGATCAGTGAACCAAACCTAAATATATTTCTTTTGTCATGCTTGATAGCTCGGATGTTGTCAATCAATTAAGCGTGCAATATCTCACATAGGTTGTACTGAGTATTGTCTTTCACCATTTTTATTGCTGCTAAGACAGTGGCTGTAGATACACTGTTAAGTCTGCTTGCATGCTGGAATTTATAACCTAGTATCATGGTAACTAGATTTATGTCATCTTCCTTGATGGGATCAACTGTCATACCATGCCTATCACTCCTGGATAAGCATGCTTGATCAACTTGTTTCTTAACATCTTTACCAGTTGGAAGAATTGGTCTAGTCTTGGGTAGTCCAGTCATCTCATGCATTAGATCAGTAGTGATGTAGATAAGAACCTCACCTATCCAGTATAGATCATCATGTATCCTTCTCAGTAATAACTTCACCCATTCTAGCTCATAGAACTCATGCGCATTGGAATACTCAAAGATAGGGTTATCAGTGAGATGCACAAATTCATCCTTGAATGTATAATCAAGTTTCATCATAGAACCCATGAGAGATGCAATGCTATTGTCTCCAACTATTTCCTTCTTGAAATAAACATATGCGTGGATGTCTTCTACATGTACAAATCTGAGCAGAGTCCTAGAGAATGCTCCTTCGGCATCATCCAGTATTGATTTGAATGGATGCTTCTTAAAAACAAATCTCTTCCTCTCAGTAATGTCGAATACAATAGGGGTTGCCATACTTACTTGCAAGTAGGTTAAATAGGGTTTCACGACGATTCTAAAACAACACGACTGTTAGGGTTTTTTTCCAAATGTAATCCATTCACAAACCAACTAACCCTTCAAGCTGTAGTGCTTTGATGCTTGATGACAATTTGTAGTTGGTTTGTGAATGGATTACATTTGGAACAAAACCCTAACAGTCGTGTTGTTTTAGAATCGTCGTGAAACCCTATTTAACCTACTTGCAAGTAAGTATGGCAACCCCTATTATATTCGACATTACTGAGAGGAAGAGATTTGTTTTTAAGAAGCATCCATTCAAATCAATACTGGATGATGCCAATGCTCCAATCTCAAATGCAAAGTGAGGACTTTAAGATATTTTGCCAACTTATATAAAGATCAATTGCATTTAATGCTCATTGTCGTAAAGTGGTTTACAGAGAGAATTTCAAAACTTTGTTCTGAATGAAGTAAAGGCAATGTGTGAATTCATACCACCTTAATTTTTTATTACATGCATGAATCCATAGGTGCATACTCAGAGGTGAGTATACCAGCCACACAGGGGTTCAGAGCTATAATAGCTCCCCCTAAGACTATGAGGGTCAACTATTTAGAAGTAGAAGGTGAGTCCACTGAGGATGCATTTTCTACCTTGTTCTCTTCAATTTCCTTCTTTACTTCAACCCATATTTTATTTGAGTTAGCTTTGGATTCCACAAACTTGACTTCTCCTTATTCTTCAAACAAAGACTTCTTGGGATTCTCTTGTCCTTTTGTTCTTGATTTGCAAAATCTTGAGATATATCCAGCTTTTCCACATGAGTGACAAATGATAGGAGGTCTGGTGTTGTTATTCATCATGCTACATTGCTTAGCTGTGTGTCCATTGTAGTTACATATCTGACAAGTAATGTTCTACAAGTTTCTTTGAGGTTGATTTCTCTAGTTGAATTGAGTTTGATTCCTTTGATTCAGTTGTGGTTGATTTCTTTGATTTGTTCTGCAATGAATAGCCCTATGACCAAACTTATTACACAAGTAACAGTAACCATTGAAGGGTCTTACATTCTTACAATCTCTTGCCAAGTGTCCATGATTTTTATAGGGATAGCCAATACGGTTGACTGCCTTGTGCTTATCTTCTTCTTTAGTCTCTTCATGATTTTTAGTTTTCTTTTCTTCTGAAGATTCTGTTGGAGCTTTCTTTCTTTCTTGTGATGAGTTGATCTCAATTTGAGCTAAACAGTATCCCATACCAGTGGTGTCACCTTTTAGATTTTGTGCATAGAGCTGTGATTGAATCAGATCAGAGCTTGTGTGTAGTTTATCAATCTTGTCTTTTTCTCCGTATAATTTAGACTCAATTTTGTTCTCGATATTTTCCAATTCCAAGATTTTTATATTGGCTTGCATGAGTTCTTCATCCAACTGTTTGTTTTATTTTTTCTTCTCTTCAATAGCTATTAAGATACCAATTAACTGATCATTCAATTCTTCTATCTTATCTTTCAGAGACTTGTTCTCTTCATTCAGTTTCAAATCATTGCTAGAGCAATCTTTTAGTTCTTTCCTTAGTTTCTTGATAAGCATTTGTGAGACATCAAATTTTAGTTTGATTTCTTCATTTTCTTTCTCAGATCTATCTAGATCTTCAAGGGTTGCTTCAATATTCTTTTTTGGATGTTTGACTTCTGCTAAATCCATGATCTCCTCAAGTGGTTAAACTTTTCTCTCTGAGGACCAGGCTCTGATACCAATTGTTGGAAACACTGAGCGGGGGGGGGGGGGNGAGCGGGGGGGGGGGTGAATCGGTGTTTAGCTTATTATTCAAATTCAGAAACTTAAACATAAATCAAATATAAATCCAATGAAGCTTAACACAAGAACACATAACACCTGATATGATTATGGGGACACCTTGATTAGAGGAAAACCCTGGTGGGAATTAGTACTCACAAATATTGTGCTAGTATAATGAACTGGTTAAAGTTCCTTTACCCTGTTAGAAGCAGTCTTTACAATATGAGTACAATGACCTGGTTAAGGGTCTGACCCTATTAGGAGTCTTTTACTATTAACCCTGTTAGGGGTGAGGACTCACTATCCAAGAGCTCACTGCTCAAAGAGAAAGAAGGCTACAACCTCCTGAGAATAGATATGCACTATGTCCAAAAGTGAATTGCTGTATGTCACACAGATGTCTAATCAGTTCCAGTTACACGCTTATTATCTTAACTTATTTAAGGGCTCTCTCTCATATTGATATCTTCATACTTCTCTACTATACATCTTCTCTTACTATTTTTACGACACTCAAATGTATCTTTGCATTACATATATATATCTTTACGCCTGAATAGACGCGACTATAAACAAGACCTTAGTCAGCCCAAAAACATAATACACAATGCTTCCAAACAAATTGGCTTAAGAGTGTTTACAAAAATGTTTAATACATGATTAAAAAATTAATACAATAGGTTCTTAGCCTTTACATAACAAAATATTACACGCTAATCAAAATGATGAAGTCGGCTTCATACTCTGTATTCTGGACTGCTGGTGAACTTGTTCTTTCTGTAACTTGTCTGTACTGCTATTTCGTACCATGTGTTTATAGGGTAAGCATAATAACATACCATAGAGCTTAAGTCTGAATGTGCATATCTTGATGTGGTCGTACGCACGTGCGCTATTTCCCTAATCGACTGCAAGTCACTGTTCTATTTTTTCTTCTACACTTAGTCAATTTTCACTTCATAGTTTACTGTCAAAACTTGATATGACTTTGTTGCCATAATGACAACACAAAATAAGCCATATACTCCCTAGGAGTCAACTTGCCAACTAAAAGTGTTATATCAAAATAGATGATTAAATTGGAAAGTTCGATGCTAGAAGTGATGAAGGAATTTTCCTTGGTTATTCTACTAGAAGTAAGGCTTACAAATGTTTCAATTTGAGATTGAGGAAAATTGTTGAAAGTGCTAATGTGAAAATTGATGAGAGGTTTCATATTGAGATCCCAGAGAATGTGAAAAATACTAAAAATCAAGAGACAAAACAAATTCTTGAGATTAATACATGCTTGGATGAGCCTATTAAAGCACCAAAGATACTAAGGTATGTTAAGATGAATCATCCCAAGAATCAAATTATTGGCGATGTTAATAAGGATACGATGACAAGGTCTAAAGCTAGAAATGAGTTTTGTTTGATTTCGCAAGTAGAACCTAAGGCTACTAATGAGGCATGTAAAGATGAATATTAGATTAAGGCAATGCAGGAAGAATTAGATCAGATAGAGAAAAAAAACACTTGGAAATTAGTTCCTAGACCTAAGGACAAGAATGTAATTGGAACTAAATGGGTTTTCAAAAAAAAAAGAATGAAGATGGCATGGTTTTAAGAAATAAGGATAGAATAGTCTGCAAGGGCTATTCACAATAGGAAGGTATAGACATTGAAGAAGTATTTGCACCTATTGGGAGGTTAGAGTCAATGAGATTGTTCCTTGCTTTTGCAACACATAAAGATGTTAAGGTATATCAGATGGATGTGAAGTCTGTATTTCTGAATGGCGATCTAGAGGAAGAGGTCTCTATTGAGAAAACTTGATGGTTTTCCTTTGACAGATGATGAAGATATGGTTTTCAGATTGAAGAAGGAATTGTATGGTCTAAAACAAGGTCCTAGAGCTTGGCATGTTTGGTTAGACAGGTATGTATTACATCTTGGTTTCAGAAAAGGTAATGCAGATAGTGATCTATTTTTGAGAACTTGTGAAGACAAAATATTGATTGTTGAAGTCTTTGTGGATGATATAACCTTTGGAGGCAACCATGAAATGAGTCACAAATTCTCTGAGGAAATAAAAAATAAATTTGAAATATCTATGATTGGTGAAATGAAGTTTTTCCTTGGTTTACAAATTACTGAAAGCAAACATGATATTTTTATTTCTCAAACCAGGTTTCTTAAGGAGTTGATAAAGAAGTTTGGAATGGAAGATTGTAGACCTGTTGGAACACCCATGGTTACTAGATGCAAGCTTACTACTACTGATGAACCTCAAAGTGTTTTTCAAACAAAATATAGATCCATGATTGGAGGTTTGCAGTATTTAACTCACACTAGACCAGACATAGCTAGTATAGTTGGAATTGTTGAGAAGTTCCAAGCTGATCCTAAGGAGACTCACCTTGCTACAGTTAAAAGGATATTTAAATATTTGAAAGGGACACTAAAATATGACTTACGGTATGAAAAGTATGATGATTTTACATTGCATGCTTATACTGATGCTGATTGGGTAGGAAGTGTTGATGACAGAAAAAGCACAAATAACAAAGCATTTTTCCTTGGAAAAATGTTGGTTTCATGGTTAAGTAAGAAGTAGGATTGTATAGCTCAATCTACTGCTGAATTAGAATATGTAGCTGTTGCTATAAACTGCACACAGATTTTTTGGATGAGACAGATGCTAAAGGACATTGGGATGATATTTGAAGAGCCAGTGGATAAAGCATAGTGAACATGTTAAAGAATCCTATTATGCATTCAAAGACTAAACATATTTCAATCAAGTATCATATTTTTAGAGACAAGGTTGCAGAAAAGGAAGTCATATTGGAGTACATCAGTACAAAGGAGAAAATAGAAGATATATTTAGTAAACCTTTGTCAAAAGATTCCTTTGAGTATCGTAGAGGTATGCTTGGGGTGAGAACCCCTCGTCAGAACTAGATGATGCAAGAATGCATCAGTGCAAAATTATTAGAGCTATATTACTCTCTGGACTTGATGCTTGGATATACTCCTAAGGGGGAGTGATCACAGGTACACAATAGAACATATTTGGACGACCAAGTACCTGGTTTGTTGCACACATGAAGATTTGAAAAGATATACCTTGCAAAGGTGGGATATGCAGAGAAGGAAAAGAGTTATGACACCCTTTTCCATTGATGTCAAAGGGGGGAGATATAAGTGAAAATCCTTACTATTTTAGGGGGAGCTGTGGAGAGGATATTGAAAAGATCGTATTAAGAAAGATACTTTTGGGTTGATTTATTTTCTCATATGTTTCCATCAATTCCAAAGGTGGATATTGTTGGAATTGTTTCTAGTGAGGTGTTGACATTCATGTTTTTTCATTGGTGTCAACATATGTTTCAGTTAGATGTAGTAGATGTCTCAAAAAGACTAGTTATCATAGGTATAGGCGATATTGACAGATGTGCATGGATAATGTACAAAGTATGAGAGTATGCAAGCACAAATCTATGTAGAGGAATGAGTGAATAGCTTACTTCTAAGGTTGCTAGATCTTATGTTGGTATTTGCATGAGTTATAGTTGTTTTGGTAAAGACTGGTTACAAAGTAGTAACAAGATTATGATAGAGATGGTCTTTGAGTTTTTGGGATAAATTGGATGTGAGCATGAGTTATAATATGTGAGATTAAGGGATGATAAAAGATACATGAGAGAAAATTCTTTGTGATTCTTGAGTCACCGGATTACTGATGACATCATCTGAGTCATGTGGACTAGCAAAGACCTATTTGGGGCTGACTAGAGAGATGTAACATATATAATGATTGAAGAGTGTGATTTATGGATCTTGGCATGTAACTAACGATTTATATTTGTTAATTACTTCTGTAAGGTACCATGTGTATCTTAACAAGGGTCTATGTACTTGTTTGTGCATTGGGGAAGTCTTAATAGGCCAACCTAATTGCTTATTGTAACTTGTATAAAGGAAAGAAGTGTCTTGATGTGTAAAGGTATGGAATGGATGTATTGGATGTTGTGAGCATATGGATGCAAGTTCTACTGGATGTATAACTATGATTATGTTTATAATTCACTTCATTGGAACTGCATAAGCAAAGCAAGTTGCTGTCAGTCAGTTCACTATTATAAGTACACTTTTATACTTCTCTTTGGACAGTGAGTCCATAAGGTGAGTTTAACCTTCTGAAGGTGGATTTAACCTTCACTTTGAGCATTGTACTCAGGAAGTGAGATCATATTTTAATTCAAATCCTAATAGGGTTGAGAAGACTCTTAATAGGGACTTGTACTAGATGTAATAATCAACTCGTAATAGGGATAGATCTCTTGACATGGATACAATATTTCTAGTGCATTATTTTGTGGGTTCCATCCCTACCAAGGTTTTTCCCTTAATAGATTTTCCTCGAAAAAAAATACTTTTGTTATGGTGTTGTTCTTGAAGTCTTGAGATTGACATTAAGTAATTGGTTTAAAGTTTAATCATTTGACATACAACTGATTCACCCCCCTCTTGGTTGTATTATTCCTAATGAGTGTTGCATTGTGTGTTGGTTGATAGAATATCAATGTGAAATGGTAAAATGTAATGTGGAATGATATATTTGGAATGTTTTAAAGTGAACTTTAGGTTGAATTGATTATCAATCCATGCCTTCTTAGGTGTTGAAAAAATGATGCTTCATGTTTGAGGAATTAGGATGAGTGAAAATGTGTTTAATGTAAGTCAATTGTGATTGATACTTTGTATTTAATCATGTGATTGTGATTGAGATTCATATTCATTTAGATCACAATGAGCCTTGGGTGTATTTGATGGGGATAACTGGAAAGTGGCTTCCAATGTGACACCAAGCATGAGAGATCACATAGTTTACGCATTGGGAGTAATGTGAATTAAGTGATTAAGGCAAAATGTGATAATGAAATATGTAAAACTATGTAAGTGTATCTCCCTCTCATTCCTAAGTACTTGTCTCCTTGTCCACATGAGAGGATCACTCATTCTGTGTGAGCTATTGGTGCTACAAAATGACACTTCCCTATGGTTTTCACTATCACCTAAATCCATCATAAATTGAGTAGTACCCAAGATGTAATGCATTTTGTGTATATGATGACTACTTCTATGATAACCTGAATGATGTGTTTACATCATAATTGATGTGTGTTGGAGCCTATTAACTAAGTGTCTTCTAAGCTTGTTGTGTTTGGGTTGTGCGTTTATCTTTATAGTATAATGAGGTGGATCTAAGGGTTCCACATGGTTGGGTGACATTACAAACCACCATTGGGGATTGTAGATTAGACATCAAACTACATTTTATTTTCTTCCATTCTCTCATGCACTCTTGATAATGTTATTTTATGCTTATGTATAATTTGAAGACTAAAGTCCTATGATTAGTAATCATGTAACTAAAAATTGAAATTGGGATTTTTGCCATCGTTACCTATGTTTATTAGACTCTCTTTATAAAAAATTGTAATAATTAACTATTGAGATGGATTAGAATTATTTTATGTGCACAAATGTTGGTATTAGGCATGCTTGTTACACAATCTTTCATTATGAGCACATGTTGTAACTTAGATGTTATCATAGAAACACTTTTTTTGGTGCATAAAATGAACATAAACATGGACTTGTAGCATATTTGAGTGTCTTGAGGGTGGCCTATTCCCCTCTCATTGTTAGCATGTGAGTTTAGTGAGCTCAAGTGAATCCAGGTAGGATTCAAGAGTGTTAGAGTCATTTTGTATTAGTTTTGGACATCTTGACATACCTTGTAGAGTGTTCCAATGTTTTTTTTCAAGAAATTAAGATGTAGTTAAGTGTGCTAGTATTGAACTAGGGAAATATAGGGTGAATTGGACATGTTTAGGGTCCACCAAAGCTCAGACATGTTTGTAAGAGTCACTTAGTGACATTGGGGACACTTTGCACACTTTATCCCTAAATCTTTTTTTTTTCAATTTCTCGTAGGTATCAAATTTTTATTTTGAATTTTTGTATGTTCTTAGGGTTTCCTCGAGGTCCTATAGTGAAGTGGAGAATCTCACTAGCTAGGAAAAATGCATGGATCATGGACTAGAACATGAGTTTTTTAGTTGAGAGCATGAAAGCATGAAGAGAGAAAACTTGCACAAAAATTGGACATGTGTATGAAAATTGGCATAATAAACAATAAACTAGTCTCCAAAATTCATGCCATTGTCCATTTTGGGTGCTAGTGTCCTTTGTGGGTGACTTAGTTGATGAGTTTAGTCTGGTAGGTTTTTTAGGAGCCCAAAACATCTATTTGACCCTGTTCAAATTGTGTTATGAAGCTAGGAGAGTTAAAACACCCTTAGAAAATCCTTAGGAAGGTTTAGCATTAGTTTGGTTTGATTTTGCGGTGATGGAGTGCAAGTTAGTGCTTTTCAAAGGTCATTTGTGATGCCCAGGACATAAAGACCCAGTAAGTTCTAGAGCTTCAGAGGGGGTCTTGAGTGAGTCTAAGTACCTTGTATATAATGTTTAGGATGTTAGAATAAATTTCCCCTTTTTTAAATTGGAGTTTCTTAATTTTTAGTCGTATGCTTGTGTAGTGTTACATAACAACCATTCAACCTACTATTGAGGGTTGAGCTCTATATATCTATTTGTTGAATATGTTTAATGTAAATGTTTTAAAAAAAATCCATGTATTTTTGTATGCACTATCATAAATTATACTCACCTATAATTAGATGCTCAGTTAGGTCATATTTTAGTGTCTTTTGGATTTCACATTTGTTATGCTTGATCTAGCCCCAATTCCTCTTATCACTCCAACAACTCTGCTCTAATCAGAACTGTTGATATTGTGGTGACTGATCATGTAGTGGGTGTTGATATTGTGGCCTGACATTGTAAAACCCTAAAATGGCCAATTTTAGAGGTTGCCCTAAAATGCATGTTATAAGCGGCTGAGATGTATAATGCATTGTAATGTTGGTGTACTATTTTAATGGATAATAAGAAAGGTTGGATGACTATGTAGGTGGACGTAGCCTAGGTTTTGGGTGAACCATGTTAAATCTGTGTGTTCTGTGTTAAGTTTTATTCTTCTTTTGTTTTCTACATATAACTGTTTATTCTTAAAATTTACCGGATATGTCAAACCCTAACAAGAACCTATGGACCAAAATTTGAGGCCTTTTGGTGGAACCAATTCAAAATATCTAACTTGGTCTGGACCAAGTTTCCACTAACGACCTGATCTAGACCAAGTCACCACTAATGACCTAGTCCTCGATGTTTTCCTCAAAATTTAAATTGGGAGTAGATCTCGACGACTAAGTGGGAAATTCAAATTCCCATAGGCCCTCTTCAAGTGTTGAGCCCAAAAAATGCTTGAGAGAGGTATTTAAGAAACCTACCTCTCCTTATTTGATCATAAGACAAGATAACAAGAGAGGATATCGTAGGTGATCAAGCTCCAAAGCATATTTTCAAGGCAATATTCTCCATTATAGCAAGATTCACTTTCTTATTTAAGGCCAAGTAGATGAGACCTCAATAATGCAAGAAGATCCTTTTTTCAACTACATGAATATCAATATGAATTAAATCCTCAAGGAAAATGACATCAAGCATAAAAACATTGGATATTTGAGGAGTATTTAAAGAACTTAAGCATTTGTGAAAGGCACCCTTGATTCTTCTCAATAATTCAAGACACTAAAACAATATTCAAGCATCTTCTAGATCCATTTTTGAAGGTATAAACGTTTCATTTTTAGATCTAGCATCTGCTTTACACTAGCGCACTTTCCATACATGCATATTTCATTTAATTTTAAGGTTAATTCCTCAACTACGGTTTGACTATGGTAAACCCCTTTCTATCCAATAATTTCTCTCTTTTCTATGTATAGGAATAGTGGTGTTGATTCCGTGACTAGATCTAGCTAGTGCAGGACCTAGACAAAAAATGGGTATTTACACTAGGATAGAGTCAACACTAACGACTTGGTCCCTCTGAATACACTTCAAATTGAATTTATAGGTTAGTTTCTGTCTCAATTTTTTTTTCGATAGCATAAATGTTGTGTTTGATTTTTGTCAGTCTATGTTTTTTGAAAGTCAATCTCCTTCCCTATTTTGTCTTGTATCTTGCATCCATCATTCTATTTTTCCATATCCATCTTCTAAATATGTGAAGAATTATCGCACTCATTTAGCACTTGGGCCTTCTTGAGCCTTGAGGGTCATCTTCCTTCCAAATGTGACTAAAGAGATATGACCATCCCCCATCTCCCTATTTCTTTGTTATATTTTGGTGAACCCAACACATGACATTTACATTCTAATTTGGTGTCTAGATCTTATTTTTATGCATTGCATTACTCATTTTATTTGTTTAGCTATTTAGGTTCACTTATGTTATATTTTCGTTAACTTGAATCCTTACATTCCAATTTTGATTTGGATAGTTAGATGTGCTTTTGATTAAGCTTCATGTACAATTATGTTTCCTCTATGTCCTAGTTACATTCATGTTGCATAAACTTGATAAATCATTGCTTTTTTATTCCAAATATGATTGTTATTTCATTCCATACAATGTTTCAATGCTCAATTGACTAGTATTTTGCATTGTTTAAACATTCCTTACTTTGCTCACCTTGTGTATGAGTGTCATAAGTTTAAGTCGTACCTATAGCATTCCAGTGAGAAGAATTCATAGACTTATGGGCTCCTTTGATACCAATTCCTTTAATATATTCCATAGGAATATAGATGATACCATTGTTCTCATAATGACATACCTCCTATTTTTTAGAATCCCTCTTCCCACTCTTCTAATGATGAAGATGAAATCTTAAGAGTGTCTCCTGCCCAAGTGCAAAATATTTCCTATGATTTAAAAAAATGAGAAACGATTAGGTCAAGACCATTCTAATAGGGAAGTCATATCCTTGATAGAAGAATTGAGGAATTTGATTCAGAATGATGACAATGGTGTGGATGTATTGCATGCAATGTCTCATATTATCAATGATAAAATTAAGTCCATAAAATATTGTTCTCAAGATCTTGGCCTCTCCCATCCTAAAAATAGTGTTGCGACTTCTATTCCCATTCCTACTTCATTACCTAGTGTGCCTACATATACTCCACCTCTCATGATTAAATTTGTTTCCAACATTATTCCTACACATGCTAGTCTTGGAAGTATTCCCAATCCTATCATGCCTCCTCTTACGAGTGTCCCATATATTTCAAAACCATTACATATACCTACTTACCACAATGGTCCACCTTCACATTCTAATTCTCTTTTCATTTCCCATAATTTTTTAAATCCTTCACTTTCACACATGTCCAATACCAATCCATTTTCCAAACAAACCATAAATAGCCTTGTCCAAACTGTTTCATCCTTACAACCACAAATTGCCTCCATAAACCAATCCAAATTCAATATCCCTACTTGTAAAATTGCTATTACTTTATCTCTTGATATCATTTGTGTCATTATCCCTCAATAAATAAAGATAACTCATTTATAAATCTATACTAGAAAATATTATTGCTTGACTCATGTGAAAACATTCCAAACATTGTGTAGTGACTTCTCTCATGATGATAAGCTTATGTCTAAATTGTTTATTATAAAATTTAGAGATAAGGCCTTACAATAGTATTTTACTTTGCCTCCTTATTCTATTTTCTCATTTCAAAACATTGCTAATATTTTCATTCAACAATTTCAAAACAATATTGGTCCTTAAAATCCTTTAACTAATTTGGTTCATTGTAAGCAAGGTGTTAAGGAAAAAGTGATTAAATTATTGGTAGATCCAAACATTTGCATGCTCAAATTTCTTATCCCATGCTTGATATTGATGTTCAATGTATTGTCATTTATAATTTATAAAAAAAATTAGAGATAAGATAGTTCTATCTAAATTTACTTCCTTTATCTGATTGCGTGTAGTGCTTCATAATTATCAGCTTCAAGTGAGCTAGTTTGAGACATCGAATCCAATGGCTTTAGTTGATAAGAATTATGCCATCTTGCAACTATTTCAAAAGTTTCAAAAACCCAAAGTATTCATCAAGGTCAACAATTCATCAAATAATGTTGATGCACAAGTGACAACTACAACTTTAGGTATGGCTCATTTGTCTTATGTTTTTACACCACCTCATAATTTTATGCCTCTTTTTCAATCTTTACATAATGTTAAGTAGAAGTTTATTAATGCTAATGTTTCAACACCTTCTCCCATCAAACCAATTGATCCATCAAAAAATGTGGCTAAATTGTATGATCCTTAAACCTTTTTCCAATACCATCATCAACCTAACCATGATAATGAGAAGTGTTTCCGTTTGAAGACAATCATCCAAGGCCTTATTAATTCTTATGTCATAACTATTGAGGGTGTTAATGATCAAGGAAAGAAGTATGTTTCCCGTCCCAATCAAAACTTGCAAATCTAAACCAATCCTTTACCTTCCCATTCAACCAACAAAATTGAACCTACCCTTTCCTTACCTTCCTCTTCAACCAATGTTATTGAGTCTCATGAGACTAATACTATGAATCTTGATAATATGTGTACTAAGGAAAACAATTTTATCAACTCTATTGATCAACTCAAACCCAAACCTAAGCTGAAACTTGAACCTTGAATTACATTTAATCCTAAGGATACTATTAGGGCACCTGATGGTTCTCTTTACATTGTTGTGAATATTAATAACATCCCCTCTCATGGAGTGCTTATTCATCCTAATTGCATGGTGAATGTTAAAACTGAGGAACATCTTTACACATGACACTCTCATCAAGACTCTTATGACAAATCAGATGTGATGATTAAAAATTTCAATGTTTTTACTTGTCCAACCCATGGTTCCATTACTTTTCTTGTTGAAGTTGAAAAAAAATGGTAAGATTTCATCCAACTTCCAATCAAAACCAAGTTATACCTTTCCTTTCTTGGCTTAATTCCATGAACACTATTTCCTCTCCTATTATTAAGTGTCTGAAATTTCCCCATGATGGAGAAATAATCACGATTAATCATAGTCTCTATCAACCTTTAGCAAGTCATGGGAACTTTGACCTTGAGTATTTTTGGCCTATCATGCCTCAACCATTACACCATCGCCAAGATCATCTCTTCCTATCCTACCAAAAATTAAAATTATAAAATATTTGTGAATTAAGTAGCACCAAGGATGTCCCATCCTCCTTTTCCTGGACCTGGACTCTTTCCTACACCTTCTATTCCTTCTATTTATGATTTAGTCCCACCTCCTATATCTTACAATCATCCTATGTTTTATATATCTCAACCTAGTGAGGTTCCTTCTATTCTTCCTTAGAAGGGGAAAAAGGAGCCAATGTTGATTGATCTTAAACCACCACAAATTTCAAACAAAACCAAACATAACCATTGTGCTCATGATCATTGCCATAGATATCGTACTAGATCCTCCCAAATTGCTTCCTAAAAAAATTCCTCCCCTGAGATAACTTCTAATTCCTTGATTTCCTTTGAACAACCTATGCATAGCCCAAGGGAGGAAGTTAATTTAAAGAAAATCAAATTGAATGAACATGATATTTTTATCTTTGTATCAAAGATCCTATTGTGATTCATTTAGATGAAGAAGATAGTCTTGATGATGATAATGATGTTTCTAATGCAAATCATGTTGATGCTAAAAATTATAATCATATGTACGAGATTATTGAAATCAACCATGAATTATCTGCTAGATTTTTACAAATGTCATCCCTAGCTTCTAGTAGCAAAGTGACTCATCATTAGAACATGGTCCTTGTTTGAAACTTACGATGGATCCATATGCTGTGCTTGAATTTGTGACTATTTCATGTTTTCAACCTTCCCTAAATGGTAAAGACCAAGGTGGGGGGAAACTAACATGCTTGACTAGCTCATCTTGTATGGTGGATTCTTTTATATGTTTTCTTGTTCATGCTATGTTTCCATCATGATGTGCTGATTGATATTTGTTATGTTTAGAATTTTTTAGACGACCCTTGTTGATCCAATGGTGCAAGGTGATAAAGGGATCGAATTGGAATGACATTTTTCTATTTCTATCTCATTTCATCTTTTTTTTTTGTATATTATCATGTCATGCATGTGCCATTTTTTTTTGTAATTGTGCTTAGTTTGTTTGATTAGGGATGATGTAAATTGGTAGCAACTGTAACATAAGAAATTGGAAATATAAGAAATTGTGATCGTTTATAGATATGTGTTACATTTGAATTATTTTGTTTGTTATTGTTATGGGGGTAAATGAGATACTCTCCTTCTATCCTTAGATATGCAAATGAAAGATCCAAGTTGATTAACCCCAAAAGGAAGGATCAATGCATAAGTGAATCAATCATTTGGAAATAAGAAAGAAGGAAGATCTAAGTACCCGATTTATTGATTTGATTAACTTGAATGTGTATTTTAGATTTAGATAGATTGAAAACCTTAATTTAATTGAATAGGAGAAATGAACTAACCTTGAAATATTGCAAAACAAAGAATGCTATTTTCTGAAGCGTGTGTTGAGTTTCTGGAAAATATGAGACCAGATCTATAATAGAAATGCAGAGACGGACAAAACCCATAAATCTTTGTCTGTTTTGAGATAGTTCCAATTTTTACCCTCAATTCAATGTCACCATTTGCTAGAATTTTTGATTGTGCCCTAGGTCACAATCGACCTAAAAAGTCTCAGACTAAAATTCTATTTTCAGATCCCAGAAGTTTTCCAAAAAGGGTATCCAAATATCTGTCCCGATCTGCTGTTCTGAACCTGTTCCTGCAAGAAAAATGGTTTTGTTTGTTGGGGGAGGGGTTCTCCTTAGTCAAACCCCAATTTTTGAATTAACCTCAAATACATAATTGAAATTTCTGGAATAAAAAAAGTAAATGAAACAATTCACCTTGCTCATGTAAAATTCCTTATGGAGGATTCAAATCCTTGAATCCACAAGTATGGATGCACCAAATGAATGTATAATGTAGAATGGAGAATGTAGGATGTATTCAATCAATTTCTTGGTAGATCTTCAACAACAATATTGAATGGTTCTTGAATTGGAAGAGGCTTGGAGGAATGTAGATGGAGAAATCTTCAACAAGAGGGCTCCATGGAGCTTGAATCCTTCAATGGCCACCAATGGATCTCCTTGATGAAAGTGGATGCTTGAGAAGTGCTTGAGAATGGATGAATGCTTCAATGGATACTTGGCTTGCTTCAAATCTTGCTTCTTCACATTTGAAATTCACTCTTCAAGTCTTGAAATTTTTATGATTCTTGATTATGCTTTTGCTTCTTGATGTTTATAAAGTCTTAGAGAAAATGAGAGAGAAAAGCTTCCTTTTATATGAAATTAGGGCACAATATTCTAGAGAGGCCGATAGGAGAATTAAATTCTAATTGGACTCATGCCCCTATAAGAGGACCTATGTTAAATATAATTTAGGATTTGTTGTCCTGAAGTCAAAAACAACCGACCTCGAAGTGGGAATTAACTTTTTCCAAAGACCGACATCCGAAAACCCTGAGATTATGGAATTTGGGCTTTGGACCTGAAAAAGGTTGATTGTGACCTAGGTCAAGGTTGAGGTCGACCTTGAACCTATAAAGATCAACCTAGACCCCAAGGCAAAAGTCCCAGTTTCTCAATTTGGGTTGCCAGAAATAGGCTAGAAAGAGTGGAAATGGAGCACAACAAGAGGATAAAGCCAGATCAAAGTCAAGAACCCATTCAAGGTGATTGACATGACTCCAAAACACTTACCCAGAAGGCTAAACTAGTCTATCATGGAAGTGCTTCCATTTTCTAACTATACAACAACTATCTATTCTTTTTGGTATTCATAATGCCAAACCAAAAAGATTTTCTTTTGTATATCTTATGTGTTCTTCCATTGTGCTTGTAGTTTTTCTACCTTTGGGGGATGATGTCAATTCATTTTGTAACAATTATTGATATACATGGGTTATCATATGATCATACTCACCCCATAGTTAATATATCCTTTTGTGATTTCTCTTTGACATGTAATTTATTTCCCTTGGTTTGTCCTCTATTGGAGGCATATCACCGTGGAAACATCTTTTGGATGTATGTACGCTACATTAAATCCATTGTTCCTATTAAGGTGTTTGCAATCAATTTAACATAGAGGCATACACTCTGCTACTTGGTATACATTTTACACACACACACACACACACACACACACACACACACACACACACACACACACACACACACACACACACACACACACACACACACACACACACNTTACACACACACACACACACACACACACACACACACACACACACACACACACACACACACACACACACACACACACACACACACACACACACAAGTCAATTATTTGCACCAATTTCCTAGTAGATAGCCTTGGAGACAATGCCTTCCTTGGGTTCATTCTTTCATTCCCTTGCACATTACAATACTTTATTTTCCCCTTACCATTATTTAGAGGATTCCTGTGGAGACAATCCTTTCCTTAGGCATAATCCTCCTTATGGCATATTTTCTAGTGGACAATGCTTTGCTTGGATCCTTTTGATGAGTTGACTAGCATAACACAACTTGATAGAATTTCAATCCTATCTTTTGCATCGATCTCTCTCTTCACATGAACCATAGTAATTAAAACCTTACTAGGATAGCTTGGTACTGTTTCATTTTCTCTCTCTTTTTTGAGTGTTTCTTCTTTTTATCTTGGTTTTGAATTTGATAATGACCTAAGTCACTTGAGGGCTTGGTGTCACCTTGTCTCCTTGACCTTGATAAGTTTTTTCCAATTCTTTGATCTACTTTATCATGAGCATGATGTAATCTCATACTCTCACTAAAGTGGGGGCTAAATGTACCATCCTAAATTATACTCACCTACAATTGGATGCTCAATTAGGTCCCATTTTATTGTCCTCAAGCTTCCTTTTTCATTATACGTCATCCAACCTTGATTATGATTTGATGGAAATATGGAAGCACACAACTAAGAGGGGGGAGATGAATGAGTACTTGTGTCCAAGTCTTCAAAAAGTAAACAAAACTTTAACCTTAATTTCAGATTTGATAAATGAACAATGAAGCACAAATCCACAACACATCAAGAACACATACCACCAATATTTTTATCCTGGAAACTTGTTCAAGGAAAAAATAATGGTGGGGGTGAACCCACAAGATGATTTAATCTGTTAAAATAACTATACTCTATTAGGAGTATTACAATGTGAATGTACATGCATTTAGACACACTTCCTAGAGCTCATTCTCAAATATAAAAGGCTTACTACCCTAGGAAGGTTCACTACCTTACAAATATATGGACAATGATCCATAGATCATGAATTGTACATTAGCATCTTCAACATTCCTAGATCAGTTCCATTGAAGTACAACTTTATTTTCCCCACTAGATCTCTGCATTCAAAAGATATAATCAATATTCACACATCCATACACTCTTCGAAATGATCCACACACAAATACAATTATATTTATACAAATTATCAAATAATTCTCCCAAGGTTAGCTAAGGACCTAAATATTAAAGATATAACCTCTCTCAATTACAATATTGAATGTGAACCAAAAAATATTGGATAAGACATAACTCAGACTAAAATCACATACCTCGAACATGAAACACCTCCAAGAATTATTCCTTTATCATCTGCAACATGCTACAATCATCATGTCGACCAAGAATATGAAGAACATGAACTCACCAACCAAAAATCACCAAATGCGATCACCTCAATCAATGCAAACCATTAACACAATAGGAACACAATATAGAAATATCTAGAAGCATCATGAATTACCACAGGAACATCCAAATTAACTCAAATAAATGGAATCATCAACATCATCATACCGAGCCTCAAGAACACCAATAAAAACCTCTATCAATAAATAAAATTAGATTTGAAAAATCCAAATCATGAACCAATTGATATGAGGACACACATAAATGTCCCAAACATGCTACACACATCCCTAGAATAAAATATTGTAATGCGAAGCACTATGGATCAAAATACTGGCACATTGTTACCACTAAACATCCAAAATACCAATCTCAACACAAAAACCCATAAAATTATCAAATCATCACATGCGAACCTATTAAAGCTGAACACAATCAACTAAAAACATCCCAAAATACAACACACACATTCACATGCATTGATCTTCAGCACACTGTCAATACTAAACCAAAAAAACTCATTGAACATCACAGGAACACTATCTCAAATAGATAAATATGTTGACATCAATGAAAAAACATCAATAGAAACACTCGTATGCATATTATTCCAACAATCTCCCCCTTTAGCATTGATGGTAAAATATGATGTGAAAGAAAAATAAATGTAAAAGAAAAACAACTCTACCAACAATCTCTCCTTACTAAAAATTTCTCTCCCATACATTACTATGAATCTCTTCTCCCATAATTTTTTCACATGAATCTCTTCTCCCTTTGACTTTAATGGAAAAGGAACATATATAAAATTAAATATAGAGGCCAAAAATCTCCACAAATCTAAGCACAAAATTCAAGGCTGACTACTCCCCCTGAGTAGTAGCCACCAAACACCAATCCAGATCACAAGATATCGTTATAAAATCCATTGGATTGATACAAAACAATGAATCTTAGTTCTGACCAGGAGGGGAAATCACCCCTATCTTACCTATGAGATACTCAAAAGTGTCCTTAGGAAAATTCTTCATGAAAATATATGCTATTTGTTCCTTTGTAGGCACATATTCTAATCTGACTTCCTTCTCATTAACCTTCTCTCTCAAAAAGTGAAAATTGATATATATGATTTGTCTTTGAATGTAGAACATGATTCTTAGAAATGTTTATAACACTTGAATTGTCATAGTAGATATAAATAGGTTCATCATACTCTACCTTAATATCTTTCAACATATGTTTCATCCATACCACTTGAGTACAATTGATTGCAGCAACAACATATTCTGCCTCTATAGTAGATTGTGAAATATAATTTTTCTTTTTGCTCAACCATGAAACCCATCTCTTACCCAAGAAAAATGCACCAAAACTAGTACTCTTTCTATCATCCACATTACCTACCAAACCAACATTGAAAAAAACACTCAAGATAAAATCATCATCTTTCGGATACCATTGTTGGAATATTGTTGAGCATGCTAGAGTTTTGTGTTTGGATGTGCTGACATTAATATTTTGTCATCGATGTCAACATACTATTTGTTGTTTTAGACAATGTGTTCAGAATGTTCAGGAAAGATGATTTAAATTGTTTCAGATTATGTATTGAATATCTTGAGTTGCGATCATAAGGTATTGACTAAGGTATCTATAGATGCTTTACAGAGGATTGCAAAAGTTTATAAGACAGTTTGAGTAAGGTATGGTTGAGTTGTTGGTTGCTGCTGTTACAGTGTTCCTATGTACAATGGATGAGTATTTGGATTATTATGAATTGGATTTGATGTTACATAGGTTGTGAAGCTATTGGTTTCATGGTGCCTTATCATTGTGTTCACAACTAGTGTTGTTCTTGATTCAGAGTACGCCAAACTATCTTTTGTTGTGACAGAGTTTAGTATTTGGTGTTCCTATTGATTAGAGATGGATATGAGATGATGAAAATTGTTTTGGATGGTATTCATTCTTCTTGTTTATGTTCTTGGATCGTGTAATGGTCATGCTATTGGACTTCACTGTTGGATGTGATCAGATTTTCTATTTTGGGTAGTGTGTTGATGTTTCTTCATTTAGGTCTTAGCCTACATGATGGAGTAACATATTGAGATTATTGATGTTGCTTTGGTGATGTGCTAGCATGTTCATGGTTAATTATTTGGGTCCTATCTAAGTCTTAATAGACTTGATTTGGATCGCTTAAAGATTGAGCTAAATGTTTATATATTTTACTGTAATAGGTCTTTGCTGACCTAGTGGTTGATTATTCTTTGTAATCGATATAAATGAGAGATCATTTTTGTAATTGAGAGGTATGTGTGTATGAGGAAGTAAGGTGTGTAAAGAGAACTGCTGATAGGAAGAGTTTGTGCTTAAAGATAGATCACTGAACCCGAATGAGGGTCAGATTTGAGATTGTATTGTGTGTAGTGAGCCTGTAGATTAGGTTGTTAGCCTATGGTTGCAAGTGCATATTTTTTCTATATTATTTCTCTTAATCGGGAAGTACTTTTAGCAGAGTACATTCATCTTGTGGGTTTGATTCCCACCAGGGTTTTCCCTTAACCGGGTTACCTCGAGAACAACTCTTTGTATTCTATGTCTTGTGTTGTGGATCTTGCATTATTTTTTATCTTTAAGATCTAAGTGGATAAAGTGAAAATTAACTAATTAGGTGTGTACTACTGATTCACCCCCTTCGCAGTTGTGCTTGCCTCCTTTTGGGCCTAACAATTTGTATCAGAGCTAAGTCCTTTTGAAGAAGCTTGACCACTTGAAGGAGACCCGTCATGGAAAGTTTTAGAAAAGAGAGTCTAAAGTTTGATGGAAGAAATTACCTGATTTCAAAGGATCAGATGAATACTTACCTGATATGCATGGGGACTGAAGATGAATAATGGCAGATTATAGAGAAGTCTTATACTATTCTGGATGATCTAAAAGCACTTCAGCAGATGAAAAGAATAAATTCAAGTAGAACATATTAGCAAGAGAAACCTTGATCAATGCTTTATCAGATTCAAAATATTCTCATATTTATGGATTAAGGACTGCACATGAGATATGGAAGAAACTAGAAACTATTTATGAAGGAGACACATATGTTAAGAAACCAAGTTGTAGGTATTAAAATAAAAATATGAAGATATGAAGATGAGTGAAGGAGAAACTGCCTCTATCTATTTGCAGAGATTAAATGATCTAGTTTGTGCAATCAGATGTGCTAGTGGTACTTTGACAGACAATGAAGTTATAGACAAGATTCTAAGATCTTTGCCTGCATGTTATAGTGAGAAAGTTGTTTCTATTGAGAAATTGAGAACCATAAGAGATATTTCAAGAGAAGATTTGGTAGGAAGACTTTGTTCTTATGAGATGACTACACTTGGTAAGGAACTTCTGAAGGTTGAGACTATATTTAAATCCATTGTGACTAAGCATGACCAAGGAGAAATTTCTACAAAGATGTAATTCAAATACTATGCTAAAGATTGAGAAGAGATCATAGAGGAAGAAAGGAAGATTGATGAACTTGAAGCCTTAATTTCAAGAAGACTACCTAAGGGATTTGGTAAGTATGAAGGAAAATTACCTTTGAAATGATTCACTTGTAATAAGATTGGTCATATTGCATCTAGGTGTCCAAACAAGAGCTCCAGGGATTTTAGAGACAAATATAAGAAATATCATTGTAAGAGTCATAATATCTTTTATTCTGCTGAAGAAGATGTGATTGATGACGAGTCTATTTCTAGTGAGGATGAAATTGTGTTAATTGTTGTTAAAAAAGATATGCCTAATGAAGAAAATGCATTGGTTTCACAAGTTGTTAAAATATATGAATGAGTCATTGATAGTGGATGCTCACATCATATGATTGGTGACAAGGATAAGTTTGTGAATCTTGAGGATTATGATGGTGGTGTTGTTAGATTCGGTAACAATGCTCCTTGTTTGATTAAAGGATAAGGATATATTACTCTTGATTGTAAAAACAATACTAATGATGTCTTGTATATTGAATGTTTGAATCATAATTTGTTGAGTGTTGGACAACTATTGGATAAAGGTTACAAATTGAAATTCATGAAAGGAATCTACAAAATCATTGGAAGTATAGAAAAGCTTATTGCAATAGGTACACAAATTGCTGGTAATTTATTTCACTTGAAAACTATCGAGAGTAAATACTTGATTGCTAAGATTGATGATAGTTGGTTATGGCATAGAGGATTTTTTCATGTAAAATTTGATAACATGATGAAAGTTAGCACTACTAATGCTGTAATGCCTAAATTGATGAAGCCTAACAACTTATGCAAAGAATGTCATTTAGGTAACTGACTATATCCACTTTAAGAACAAGACATATTCTTCAAATGAGGTGTTGGAATTGGTACATAAAAATATATGTGGTCCTACTAATACAAGAAGCTATTATGGTGATAGATATTTTATGCTATTCATTGATGACTATTCAAGAATGATGTGGGTTACATTTTTGAAAGAAAAATCAGAAGCTTTTCAAAAATTTTAGATATTCAAGGTGATGGTAGAAAAAAAATCTAGAAAAAGATTAAAGTTCCTAAGATCAGGCAGAGGTGGAGAATTTACATCTAGCAATTTTTATGCATTCTGTGAAGAGCATGTGATAAAGAGTCATACTTCTACTCTGTGAACCCCACAACAAAATGGTGTTTCTAAGAGAAGGAACATGACTATCCTAGACACAACTAGGACTATGATGATTGAAGGAAAAGTACTATAGATCTACTGGAGAGAAGCAGTGTGCACCACAGTATATACTTTGAACCGAGTACAAATTTGGTAGGGAACCGGTAAGACTCCTTATGAACTATGGGTTGGTCATACTCCTATAGTGAAATATTTTAGATTTTTTGGAAGTAAATGCTACATTAAGAGAGATGAGGATATTGGAAAGTTTGATCCTAGAAGTGATGAAGGAATATTTCTTGGGTATTCTACAAAGAGAAAAACATATAAGTGTTATAACTACAGATTGAAGAAGATTGTTGAAAGTGAAAATGTTAGAGTTGATGAGAATATACAAAGATCAGAAATAAATTGCTGGTATGATATGACTGACGGAAACAATTAGATTATGGAAGTGAAAAATGAGTATTAGGATGGACCGGAAGAACAAAGAGAACTGGTGGAAAATGAAGTTGACATCAAAGGGTTTGATACACAGCCTACATTAAAAACTCCATGGTATGTAAGAATTAATCATTTCAAAGATGTCATTATTGATGATAAGAATAGAGGTGTTCAAAATAGAGGAAGAATTGCTAGGGATGAAATATATTTGTTGTCTGAATTTGAAACTAAAGATATAAAAGAAGCATCCAATGATGAGAGATGTATGAAAGAAATGAGAGAAGAACTTGATCAGATTGAGAAGAACAAGACTTGGATTCTTATTCCTAGACCTATTGACAAAAATGTGATATGTACTAAATGGGTATTCAGAAACAAGTTGAATGAATATGGTAAAGTGGTTTGGAACAAAGCAATACTGGTATGTAAAGGATATTCACAAATGGAAGGTATTGAATTTATAGAGACCTTTGCACCTATGGCTAGAATTGAAGTTATTAGATTATTTCTTGCATATGCAGCTTACCAAAACTTTAATGTTGATCAGATGGATGTTAAGTCTGTCTTTTTTAATGGAGAGATATAGGAAGATGTTTACATTGAGCAACCTAATTGTTTTACTCTAACTGAGGAAAAATATATGGTTTGTAAATTGCAAAAAGATTTGTATGGATTAAATAAACCTCCTAGAGCTTGGTATGCTAGATTGGATAGGTATTTGACAAAAAATGGTTTTAGTAATGGTAATCCTGATAGTAACTTGTATTTCAAAATAATTAATGATAATATCTTGATTACTAAAGTATTTGCTGATGATATTATATTTGGTGGTAATGATGAGTTGAGTTGAGGTTTTGATGATGAAATGGAAAAAAAATTTGAGATGTCTATGATAGGAGAGATGAAATTCTTTCTTGGATTACAAATAACTCAGTTGGATAAAGGAATTTTTATCACACAGTCCAAGTATGCCAGAGAACTGTTGAAGAAATTTGGTAAGGAAGATTGAAAACCGGTAGGAACTCCTATGGTTATTGGTTGCAAGTTAACTAAGAATGATGATTCCCCTTGTGCTAATAAGAATTTATACAGATCTATGATCTGAGGAATACAATATCTAACTCATTATAGACCTGGCATATCAAATGTTGTTAGAATTGCTGTAAGATTTCATGATAAAATAAAGGAATCACATATGGTTGCTGTCAAAATAATTTTTTAGATACTTGAAGGGTACAGTTGACTATGGATTATGGTATGAAAAATATGATAAATTTACTCCATGTGCTTACATTGATGCTGATTGGGTATGTAATGTGGATGATAGGAAAAGTACTTGTGGAAGCGCATTATTTTTGGGTAAAATACTAGTATCTTGGATCAATAAGAAGAAAGATTGTATTTCTCAATCTGCTGATGATGCTGAGTGTTGAGCGTTGTTTTGACACAAGCCAACTTGCTAGGATCTTGAGATTTGATTTCCTCTCTTGTAAGAATAATAGAGTTATTCCCAAGGTTCTCCGGGGTCGGGTCACAACCTGCTTGGTTACTCAGTTGAAGATAAATGTGATTGTTCATGAGGAGGCCTTTGCTGGTACGTTCAAGACATTTAAACTGCAAAATATTGTTTTTTTCTCTTTTGGCATTTTTAATTTTAACAAGTATAGGTGTTTGTAAAATAAATGCAATTTTGTATTTTTTTCAAGATGGTGATTTTTAGGACTTAAAAGATAGAATTTAAAGAGATGAAGGTAACGAGAAATAAAGCAAATTGTGAGGAAAAGAAAAATCCTAAGGACATAAACCATTGTAAACCCTTCCTTGTGAATTAAATGTTGGAGGGATTTGGAACAACCCACGAATCATAAACCAGACCAAGTCACAATTCACTACTTCACAGATGCAAGTGTTTGGAGAGAAGATGAATTCACTCGTGCAAGATATTCAAAATCTATCAAATTGTGAAGCCACCAAGACGTGCACACCCACAAGACAGATTTATCATTAAACCCAAAGATGATCTCCTCCATACATTTATCATAGCAAGGTAGATACATAGCAACAAACTCCAACTAAAAGTAGCTTGAACTCGAAACACAACAACACGAAGGGCTCTTTGAAAGTAAAGAATAATGCAAGCATACATTTGATAAATTCACATAGATAGTAGTAATTCACACACCACAAATGAAGCACCCAATGTAGATCTTTATTGTATTAAAAATTTGGCCCTTTACATTGTTTCTTGATTACAATATATAGAGTTTTGATCTACAACTCTAATTTTTCAGAGCTAGGGAATCAAAGAGTTTAAACTACAGAATAAAAGCTAAAACTAGAACTTTGCTATATGGAAACTACTGCTAACTGATACTATCTAACTTGCATAGATTCTTAAACCCATTTACAATCCATTTGCTCATGCAAAGAGGGAAAAATCCGCCAGAGAAAAGAAAGAGAAAGAAGGTAAATTCCTTCTGTGAACGGGGAGTCTTCTTCTTGATCTGGGTGGATGCTTCTTGGATCCTTCACCTAGGCTATTTCTAATGGTGGAAACTGATAGGAGACCCTTAGTTCCTCTAAAACAAACTCAAGTTGCCCATTGATCTGATCTAGATTTGAACTGGTGTTGAGAAAAGTGACCTCACTGAAAACACTCAGTTGTTTCAGACCCCGACCTCTACCTTGAAACTTTAATGTCTTCAAAATTTCCCAGGTGCTCTTTAAAGTCTTCAAACTTTGAAGGTCCAAAAGTTCAGACCTGTCATAGGCCGAAAGGCCAAAAAACTTTGAGAAGGCCAAAGGGCCGAAATATTCATAGGCCGAAAGGCCAAAAAATGTTCTTTGTTGTATGGGCCGAAAGGCTGAAAAATCGGAGGCTGAAAGGTCAAAATCCTGCCTTGGTGAATTTTAACCAAGTGTGAAAATACTGCCCAGTCTATCTAGTATTTGAACCATGAAACTTTATCCAGTGAAGACTTTAGGGTGAGCTGCCCGGAGCCTCTGCACTATCCCTTGAATTTCCTCAAAATTGATCTCTTTCCTTTTTACTTTTGTGACCCTTCATTCTTCCTTCTCTCTGAAGATAGTCAATTCAGAAGTGAAGAATATGATCTCATCTTCATGCTGTGACATCCTATGTATCTCATTCTTCATGCAGAATAATTGTTGCAAGACCTCCTTGGTATTGACTCTGGCCATAACATCTCTAAACTATTGGACAACTTGCTTGGAGGGACGTAGAGCCTGTTGGTTTTCATCTCGGTAAATGTTGAGGCCAACCTCTGTGAAGAAGGTATCTATATCTGTGACCCATTTTATTACCTCTTCCCACTTTTCATCTACAAGGGCCTGATTTTTCTTGTAGACCTTAATTATTTTGGTCATCTGTTTGATCCAAGTCTCAAATTTGTCCAATTCTTTGCCCTCATAGATCTTCACCAAAATTTGGAAGCATTGCTTTTTAATTACCTCTAAATCCTAGAGGGTTGCCTGCCACTTAGCTACCTCGACATCCATGCCACCGTCATCTTTCACCAGGTCAATGAGGGAATTAAACTCAACCAAAATGGTCCTGTATGGCCTGAATATTGATGGGATTGCCTTCTCTCTGAACTGTTTGAAGTCATTTATCCAATCGGCACTCGCCAGGATGAAAGAGGGGGTTAATCCTGTCGGCAAATCTAGTGTAGCCCTTTTTTCAATCAAGGCTTGTAATGAAGCCTCCCAAAAATTTGGGTCAATGGGACCCACCATCTTTTGAATGACCCTTTTTAGAGCCTCATTTTGGTCTGTTAAAGACTTTATAGTTTCTTCATCTTTACTCATGAACCCCAGAGCATGTTTGAGTCCCAAAGCTGCTAATGTTTTTCTTTCTTCCTTGGTTGGTTCCCCCAAGTCTACCTCCTTGAATGTATAGTCTCCTGGTGAGCCCGTGGTTTGAGACGTGCTCGGGGGTGGGATAGCTATTTGTGCTGTCCATCAACCCTTAAGGTCTTGGGTCACATATGACATAGTTTTGGCTGGCACACTCACATTTGCATGGTGGAAAGCTTGCTTCACCGCAGTTATACTTGTATTTTCTCCGTCCAGTTCACTTGTGTAGGTTCTTCTCTGAGGTTGTATCTCCTCAGTAAACCAAGTAGGTTTACCAAAGGTAGTTACTAGCTCATATGGTGCCATATGGAGGATTGGGGTCAAGCCTTGTTGCCCTAGGGCTATTCCCTATTCTGATTCCTTCTCTGCCTCTTTTCCTTGCCCATCTTCTCCTTCTTCCATTCTATCCCCCTCTAAACCCCTTTGTATTTCCTCATCTTCCTTATCTGGTTCACTGACCTCCTTCTCCCTTTCCTTCTCTGGGCCTTTATCGGTTGAAGAATCAATTACCACTTCTGGCCTAAGACCAGTCATGGCCTCTAGTGAGGTCTGAGAAGGTGATGTGTCTTCTATGCCTACTGCTCCTTTGGTTGCCTGAGTGGCACATGTTGAAAGGATTGAGGTTGAGGGAATAAGTGCTGGCATGATTGGAGTGGGAGATGAGGAGATCGTGGTAGTAGATGGAGGTTGACTAGATATCCACAAGGGGCGGACATGATGAAAAGACAAGAAAAGAAAGGGGGGGTCCCCATGGTCAGAGGACCAAAATGGGGTGTGTGTTGTGGACCCACAACAAATAGACCTGACAAAAGGAGGGCTAACCAAGGCATTTCTTTATCATCAACGCTCTTCTAGAAAGTAGCTTTGCAGTAGAACAAAACCAAGAGGCGGTGGAGTCGACGATTGTGCAATGACCTCCAATCTGAGGTTATTCCATTAGTTTCCTTGTGTGTGTTCATGTGTGTTCATTTCTTGACCTTGGGTTGTGATAACCAAGGCACTCGCCAGCTACTTCCAACCTTTGCCAAATAAACCAGGGCTTTCTGGAAAGAGCTTTTCTTCCAGTCAGGAGTCCATAGCCCCGACAAAGTTTTCCCTGAATCCCAAGTATAACCTTGCTCTACTACTAGCCAGGCATCTATAGCCTCGATAGAGGTTGTCATAATCACCCAAGTCCATCCTGTCTGCTAGGCTATAACTTTTTTTTTTTTTGTGAGAGCTTCATCTTTTTGTAAATCATTTTGTTTCTTTTGTTTGCTTGAAAATGTATCAAGCTCATAGACGTTAATGTGCTCCATGCATTTAGGTCTGTAATATTTTTTTTATTCTTCTTCTTTTCTTTGGTCCGAGCAATGATTAGGCGGTGTTGCCCGGAAGGTGTACTCGTGACCTCTTTGGGGAAATTTTCTTTTGAGTGTTTCTCTTGCATTCCTTTTTGGCTCTCCTTTTTTGTGTTACTACCTTCGCAATTCAATTCAGACTTGGGTTTTGGGATCGGTGGGTACCCAAACCTATGCACTCAGGCTGGTTATAGCTGGAAAATGCCTTAGAAACCAATGCCCTTGGGTTTTTTTTCTTTAATGTGCCTTGTGATTAGGTTGACCAAACTTTGAACTTCTTCTTGTCTGTTAATGATAATCATCACTACTTTGTCTCTTGGGAAGGTTCTCTCACGCTGCATGTATCCTTGGAGAAATTTGACTAATAAATACCTCTTCTCCTCTTATGGGACAACTTGGATTGGATCCAAAACATACTAACCTGAAACAACAAAATAAGCCCCGACAAAAGAAAATACCAAAACATGAGTAGAAGAAAGGACTGACGGCGAGGACAACAAAAAAAGGAAAAATGCAAAAGTGACTATGGTACAAGGGATGAAAGACAGTCCCACTTAGGATCCAAAGTAATGTTTGAGGAATTTCCCATTGATAGACAATGGGGTCAACTATTCGTCTAGTGTACTGATCCTAAAATTATTCTCCCCCAAGATCTCTGATATCTGGTAAGGGCCGATCCACAGTCTTTGGAACTTGGTGTGGCTACCTGGATTTTCTTTTGCCTTATCCCACATGAGGACAAGGTCAGAGATCCTGAAGGCTTTGACGGTAGATCTCTTGTCAAATCACCTTTTGACTATAGCCTGATGTTTTGATACATGTTCCAAGGCTAAATTTCATTTCTCCTCTAAGTTTAGGAGATTCATGAGTCTGACCTGTACCCAGTCTTCCTCCCCTACATATTGGTCCATGAATCTCATAATTAGGATCTTTAGGTTCATATGAAAGACCAGTTACAAGCCATAGACTAGCTAATATGGAGACATCCCCAAGGCATTCTTGATCCTTACATGATCGGTCCATAAAGCATATTTCAGCTGCGTGTGCCAGTCCCTGGGGTTGTCATCTAGGAGGTGTTTGATCACTATCGTTAGATTTTTGTTTGTAGAATCTGCTACACCATTGCCTTGTGGATAGTAATTTGAAGAGAACTTGAGGATTACCTAGTTTTTGAAGGCCCATTGCATGAGCAATGCTGAGGAAAAAGAGGGAGCATTATCACATACCATATAGAATGGCATTCTGAACCTAGTTATGATGTGTTCCTCTATGAACTTGGTTACGACCTTAGTGCTACAATTCTTTAGTGCTTGCACCTCTGTCCAGCATGTGAAATAGTCAGTAGCTGTCAAAATAAACTTATGTCCTACAGATGAAGGGGGGTTAATCACTCCAACAAAATCTAAGCCCCATTGGGCAAACGGGTGTACCTCATAGACTGGTTGTAAAGGCATTCCTAGATTTCTCTCTTGAGTTGTGCTGGTTTGGCAAGTGTGGTAGGATCTCACATGTTCACCAGTATCTTTAAATATTGTAGGCCAAAAATATCCTACCCTCAGGATTTGGTGGGCAGTAGCTTTCACTAATCCATGTCCCATTCCGTATTTATCATGAAAGTCGACTAGAATTTGCTTTGCCTCCATTCTACCCAAGCATCTTAAAAATAAACCCTCGTAATTGCATTTGTAGAGTTGTCCACCTTTTAGCATGTAAGAGCTACTTTTGATCTTTAGAGTTGTCCTCTGGGATGCATTCATTTCTTTAGGGCAGCGGTTCTACAATAGGTAGTACACTATGTCTTGGTACCATATATCAGTGATTACACCTTGATTAGTGTATGCTTGGCAGACCAGACCTTCTTCAAACTTAGAGATTAGTTTTTTCAGGCCTTGGCCCCTTACCAGCTTCATCGGTTGGATTTCTAGGTCAAACTCTTGGAGGATTTCCATCCATTTTCCTCTCCATTCACCTAACTCATTCTGCATTAGGAGGGATTTAACTGCTGCGTCTGGAACTATCCTGATGACTTTACTCCTTAGAATATAGTGTCTGAATTTTTTCACCACCTTGACAAGAGAAAATGACTGCTTATCTAGGTTTGGGTATCTGAGCTCAACATCTTTGAAAGGGAAACTCATAAAGGTGATGGGCCTTTTGTCTTCACCATTCTTCTTTTGCGTGAGGATGCCGACACACAAATGTTCTGACACAAAAGAATAAACTTTGAACGAGAGGGTATAGTCAGGGCTAGCAAGGACTGGTGCCATAGAAATGGAATTCTTAATTTCTTTGAAAGACTTCTTTACTAGGAGAGCCCATTCAATCTTGGCATCTTTCTTGAGCATTTCATTCAATGGTTTTACTATTTCTGTGAAACCACTGATGAATTTCCTGATGAAGTTGATCTTCCTGAAGAAAGACTTCAATTTCTTGTGGCTACGAGGTGGTGTCAACTTTAGGATTGCCTCCACCCTTTTGGGGTCAATGGATATCCCCTTTTCAGAGATGATATGTCCTAAAAGCTTTCCTTCGGTTACCCCAAACACACATTTCTTGGGATTGAGGGATATCCTGAATTCTCTGCACCTTTGAAGGCACTTCCTGAGGTCATTTCCGTGGTCGGCTCTTAGCTTTGAGTAGACTGTGAGATCATCCATGTAGATGATAATAAATTTCCCTACTAATCCTTCGAAGGCTATGTCCATTTCTCTTTGAAAGGTGGCTCCGACATTAATCAGTCTGAAGGGCATTCGTCGGTACGCAAAAGTTCCCCATTTAGTTGTGAATGCTGTCTTCAGCCGGTCCTCTTCTTGTACCATCAACTAGTTGTATCTAGAATAACCATCTAGGAATGACATCATTTGAGATCCATTAACCTTCTGCAACACTTCGTCTAGAGATGTGAGTGGATAATTATCCTTTTGAGAGGACTTGTTGAGGTTCCAGAAGTCTACGCATAATCTGATTTCTCCAGTCTTTTTTCTCATAGGCACTAGGTTATCAACCCATGTAGAATGTCGAATCGGGAAGATGATCCTGGCATCGAGTAGCTTTTGGACTTCCTTTTGAATTAAGGGTTCCATAGTGGGATTCACGGGTCTTTGTCATTTCCTGAAAGGCTTGGAATCTAGTTTCAAAGGGATATTGTGCACTATGACTGAGGTGTCATATGTCTTCAATTCTTCATAACTTCATGCTATGACATCTTGATATTCAGTGAGGAGCTAGACCATCTTCTCCCTTTCTTCTTTGGTTCCCACCTTTTCGATGTGGACTTCTCTTGGTTCCTCTTTAGTGCCCAGGTTGTAGGTGTCACATTCTTTACCATTGGATGTTATGTCAGGGCGTCCTCTTATAGCAATCTTATCAATGTCAAAAATCCTCTCTAGCTCTACCATTTGATTGGGTATGACATTTGTATTTAGGTTTATGACACCATGATCATCAGGCTCTTTAGGTTCAACTGTCTCCTCACCTTCTTTGTCTTCATCTATGATCTAATTTTTGAATACGCCAACGCACATGATGAACTCTAAGATATGATGATCATCTTGGAAGACTTGGAAGTTAGTGATATTAACTGGGATGGTCGGGGATGCAACAAGTTCAACTAAGAATTTATTTAGTTTGGATTTATCCATTGGATGTAGTGAATTGGATGAGACCACCAATGCGTTAGAAATAACATTCTTTCTCCTCGGGATGGTTTTGATGTTGAAAGCATCGAAGTCATTGATGAGATCCCATGCTCTATTCAGATAGGCTAAGAGTCTTTTATCATTGCAAGTATACTGACTACGGACCTGCTTGAAAAGCAATTGTGAGTCTCCTTCCACCATCAAGATTTTGATTCCTTTCTTGTGAGCTAGGAGAAGTCCATGAACCAAAGCTTCGTATTCTACAACATTGTTAGTGCAAATGAACTATAATCTATAAGCATCATAGAAAGACTTACCTCTCAAATTTATCAGTTTGATTCCTGTACTGGCCCCTTGTTTACACTTGGAACCATCAAAGTGTAGTTTCCATATCTGAGGTGGTTTAGTAGGGCTGGGTTTGGTTGATCTTTTCTTAGAGAAACCCTTGGCTTCTAGCTTCTGGCTTCTTTCTCCATCGCTACTAGAAGAAGTTGATTCTCCTGTATATAGAATATGCCTAGGTTTGGGGAGCTGATTGTCGTTATCGCCTTCTTTATCTTCGAGTATCCCCTTGTGAGGGGGACACGCTCTGTCATCCGATGTACTCCAATCACTAAATAGGTTCATAGCAGGGCTCTTATCATCAAAATTGGACCCACTATCTTGGTTTTGGGGTGTACTATTTGCAAGGACTGAGTTGTCTACATCTGGTGCAACATTATCCTTGCTCTCTACTCCAAGTGTACCTTCCTTTATTATCAGTGATTTTAGTAGCTCGTTGGGTCTAGAAATCTGAGCCAACACTTGGGATAGTCCTTCTTGAGAACTAGGGCATGTAAACTCAGAATGGTTAGTTTGATGTAACCGGCAATATCCAGGTAGTAACAAGATGTTAGGATCTGTGTATGGACCTAGATGTCGTAGGCTAGCCGTGGTGCTATTGATGAAACTTTGGAAGATGTTACCACCAATCTTTGGCTCTAGGAGACCTTGGATGGGGCTATGATCTATCTCTTCACCCTCTTGTATTTGAAACATGAAGATGTCATCCAATCAATAAGTGCCCAAGTCAGTTTGAGTGAACAAAACTTCATTCGAGGCATTGTATTTGGTGATCATCCTTTTCGGTTTTGGCTATGCATCTATTTTGATTTGGTTGTTCAAACCTCTCCATGGTAGCCAGAGTTGGGTGAAATATGTAGAAAGCCATCCTCTTAAACATTTGGTCCACTCTCGACTTAGCAACATACCATAAGTCTTAGGGATGTCCACTATGTGTACATCAATGCGTTCCTAGATCTGGGGATCCACGACTAGTTGGATGTGCACATCTTTGAGGATACCAATCACTTTGACCTCAGTTTTGTCTAACTGTATGACCACCCAGTTTGTTACTTGGGACATCATTTGAGATCCATTAACCTTCTGCAACACTTCATCTAGAGATGGGAGTGGATAATTATCCTTTTGAGAGGACTTGTTGAGGTTTCGAAAGTCTACGCATAATCTGATTTCTCTAGTCTTTTTTCTCACAGGCACTAGGTTTGCAACCCATGTAGAATGTTGAATCGGGAAGCTGATCCTGGCGTCAAGTAGATTTTGGACTTCCTTTTGAATTAAGGGTTCCATAGTGGGATTCACGGGTCTTTGTCATTTCCTGAAAGGCTTGGAATCTAGTTTCAAAGGGATATTGTGCACTATGACTGAGGTGTCATATGTCTTCAATTCTTCATAACTCCATGCTGTGACATCTTGATATTTAGTGAGAAGTTGGACCATCTTCTCCCTTTCTTCTTTGGTTCCCAACTTTTTGATGTGGACTTCTCTTGGTTCCTCTTTGGTTCCCAGGTTGTAGGTGTCACATTCTTTACCATCAGATGTTATGTCAAGGCGTCCTCTTATAGCAATCTTATCACTGTCAAAAATCCTCTCTAGCTCTACCATTCGCTTGGGTATGACATTGGTCTTTAGGTTTATGACACCATGATCATCAGGCTCTTCAGGTTCAACTGTCTCCTCACCTTCTTTGTCTTCGTCTATGATCTACTTTTCAAATATGCCAATGCACATGATGAACTCTTAGATATGCTGATCATCTTGGAAGACTTGGAAGTTAGTGATATTATTTGGGATGGCTAGGGATGCAACAAGTTCAACTGAGAATTTCTTTAGTTTGGATTTCTCCATTAGATGTAGTGAACTAGATGAGACCACCAATGCATCAGCAACAACATTCTTTCTCCTTGGGATGGTTTTGATGTTGAAAGCGTCAAAGTCATTGATGAGATCCCATGCTCTATTCTGATAGGCTAAGAGTCTTTTATCATTGAAAGTATACTAACTACAGACCTGCTTGACAACCAATTGTGAGTCTCCTTCCACCATCAAGATTTTGATTCCTTTCTTGTGAGCTAGGAGAAGTCCGCGAACCAAAGCTTCGTATTCTGCAACATTGTTAGTGCAAATGAACTATAATCTATAAGCAGCATAGAAAGACTTACCTCTCAAATTTATCAGTTTGATTCCCGCACCGGCCCCTTGTTTACACTTGGAACTGTTAAAGCATAGTTTCCATATCTGAGGTGGTTTAGTAGGGTTGGGTTTGGTTGATCTTTTCTTAGAGAAACCCTTGGCTTCTAGCTTCTGGCTTCTCTCTCCATCGCTGCTAGAAGAAGTTGATTCTCCTATATATAGAGTATGCCTAGGTTTGGGGAGCTGATTGTCTTCATCACCTTCTTTATCTTTGAGTATCCCCTTGTGAGGGGGACATGCTTTGTCATGCAAGGTACTCCAATCACTAAATAGGTTCATAGCAGGGCTCTTATCATCAGAATCAGACTCACTTTCTTGGTTTTGGGGTGTACTATTTGCAAGGACTGAGTTGTCTACATCTGGTGCGGCATTGTCCTTGCTCTCTACTCCAAGTGTACCTTCCTTTATTGTCAATGATTTCGGTAGCTCATTGGGTTTGGAAATCTGAGCCAACACTTGGAATAGTGCTTCTTGAGAACTAGGGCATGTAAAATTGGAATGGTTAGTTTGATGTAACCAGCAATATCTAGGTAGTAACAAGATGTTATGATCTGCGTCTGGACCTAGATGTCGTAGGCTAGCCGTGGTGCTATTGATGAAACTTTGGAAGATGTCACCACCAATATTTGGCTCTAGGAGACCTTGGATAGGGCTATGATCTATCTCTTCAGCCTCTCGGATTTGAAACATGAAGACATCATCCAATTGATAAGTGCCCAAGTCAGTTTGAGTGAACAAAACTTCATTTGGGGCATTGTATTCAGTGATCATCCTTTTCAGTTTTGGCTATGCATCTATTTTGATTTGGTTGTTCAAACCTCTCCATGGTAGCTAGAGTTGGGTGAAATATGTAGAAAGCCATCCTCTTAAACATTTGGTCCACTCTTGACTTAGCAACATACCATAAGTCTCAGGGATGTCCACTATGTGTACATCAATGCGTTCCTGGATTCGGGGACCCACGACTAGTTGGATGTGCACAACTTTGAGGACACCAATCACTTTGACCTCAATTTTGTTTAATTGTATGACCACCTAGTTTTTTACTTGGGGCACCATCCCTAGCTTCTGGAAAATTGATAGGGGCATAACGTTGCATGAGGCTCCTGAATCAATTAGGCAATTATGTAAGTTTTTCCCGAACATCCGCAGGATGAGTAGGAATGGAGGAACCTCTGTCCTACCTGTGAACACTGCTGGGAATGCCTTAGATGTGTTGACATGGGATGTAGGTGCCCTAGTGCTATTGGTTGATGGGCCAGCTTTTGAATGGTCCAAGGATCTTAAAAGGGCTTCCTTTTGAGACGGGCAACCTTGCAATAGATTGAACATAGAGATGTTCACCTTAGTTTTCTTGAGTTCATCTATTGCACTATACTTGTCATTTGACCAGGCTGTCCCTCAGTAGCCAGCATATGTACTTTTTGTAGGAGGTACAGGAGTACTTGGGCCTTTTGGAGGAGTGGGATTGTTACTGGCCTGAGCATCTGGCAAAGTTGGCTGCTTCCCTGGAGGTATGCCGTCAGTGAGGGGTTCCTTTCTACTCTGAAGGTTATATGAGTTTCATTGATCATTTTGGAAAGCATGTACTTTGGAATATTCAGGCTCATTTTCCCTCTAAAAAGGGAAGACAAATTCATCTTCTCCCATATAGGCTTCTAGACCTCCCTCCTTTCCAGACTCATAAGAATTGAACACCATAGCATTGAATTGTGCCGGGCCCCCCTCTGGATTCTGGGTGTAGTGGTCTTGGGATTTGTTAGCGTATCCATTATTGTCCTGATGCCTACTTGGAGCCCCAACAAAATTGGCCTCTGAAGCCTCATAAGCATTGGCATTGGCATTGTTTGCTGGGATGCTACCATTATTGGGTCTAGTATTCAAGGGCCTATTTGGTCTTTGCTGTCCAAATGGTTTCTCCTACGTATTGTTGTTGTTATATGTATTGAAACCTCTATTTGGATTCTGAGGGTATGCATTTGGACCAGCAGACGCCCGTTGGTGTCCACCTTGATTTTGGGATGGGTTTAGCTTCATCCTAGTGACCTCGCTAGTGAGTTGTGATAGATTTTTCTTTACGACATCTAGCTCAGCAGCCATGAGAGAATCAGGTTCAGCTTGGGGCAAAACCCTCTATTCTATGAATGCTATTTTATGAGCCTTGTACCCCAGATAAGTAATAGATGGAGGCGCGGTTGCATATGGTTGTGCCAGTATAGGATTTAGCATAGGTAGGTGGCTGCCTGAAGCCTGATTGTTTGCTGCAAATGGATGTGGGACAGCAAGATTATTCATGATAGGTGTAGCCGCATAACCTCTTTCTTGCGGATCCATCTACTAAGTGAAAGTGACAGCTTCATTGTATATCTTTTCAATCGTGTCTCTATCCGCCAGAGGAAGTATTCTTAGAAAGATCGAGGTGAACGGATCTAAAGCCTTCAAGTAAACTTGTATGACATCCTCATCTAGTATAGTGTAAGGAGCTTCCAGCTTCTGGTGCATTTTGTGAAAGTGATGATTAAACATAGCAATGGGTTCCTTGGGGTCTTTCCTCGTAGTTATGAACTGATGATGTGTTACCGCAGGATCAACATAAAACTTGAACTGATTGAGAAATTTGGTTTCGAATTCATTCCATATAGAGATAGATCCTCATGGTAAGTTTACGTACTAGTTGTATGAAAACTGTCCCAAATTGTATGGGAATAGACGACAGACAACATCTTGGTGGGCAATCTCTTTGCGGTTGCAAATTTCTTTGAAGGCGTAGATATGTTCTTCTTCTGTCCTAGATTCGCCATATATGAACCGTGTACAAAAATTCTCTGGATTTTTGGGTAACTCATGGAGCTTCCCAACAAATTTCAAAGGTGAGCTTGTTGTGTTAGCGAAAAAGGCCATTGGACGAGGTTTCTGCAAATGTTGATTTTGCACATTCTAATTTGGATTAAGGGCTGCGATAATAGTCGGGGCAGCGATGTGTGATTGTTGTCCAAGAGGATCTTGAGATTCGGAAAGGTGGTGAGAAGATTTATCCTTTGCTTTACCCTTGTCACTGTGAGCTCTTCGATGGTGAGTGAGTTCAAGGAACTCACCTCTTTTCGGAGATGATCTAAGCACACGCTTGAATCTCTCAAGAGAAAAAGATCCAATATTATCCAGCTCTTGAGTCTTGAGGCCCTCCTTCTAGAGCCACTTCTGTTGAGCACTATTTTGACACAAGCCAACTTTCTAGGATCTCGAGATTTGATTTCCTCTCTTGTAAGAATAACAGAGTTATTCCCAAGGTTCTCTGGGGTTGGGTCACAACCTGCTTGGTTACTCAGTTGAAGATAAATGTGATTCTTCACAATGAGGCCTTTTCTGCTATGTTCAAGACATTTAAACTAAAAAATATTGTTAGTTTCTCTTTTGGTATTTTCTATTTTAACAAGTATAGGTGTTTGTAAAATAAATGCAATTTTGTATTTTTTTCAAGATGGTGATTTTTAGGACTTAAAAGACAGAATTTAAAGAGATGAAGGTAACAAGAATTAAAGCAAATTGTGAGGAAAAGAAAAATCCTAAGGACATAAACCGCTATAAACCCTTCCTTGCGAATTGAATGCTGGAGAGATTTGGAACAACCCACAAAGCATAAACCAGACCAAGTCACAATTCACTACTTCACTGATGCAAGCATTTGGAGAGATGTATTCACTCATGCAAGATATTCAAAATCTATCAAATCGCGAAGCCACCAAGACATGCACACCCATGAGAAAGATTTATTGTTAAGCCCAAAGATGATCTCCTCCACACATTCGTCATAGCAAGGTAGATACACAGCAACAAACTCCAACTAAAAGTAGCATGAACTCGAAACACAAAAACACAAAGGGCTCTTTGAAAGTAAAGAATAATGCAAGCATACATTTGATAAATTTGCATAGATAGTAGTAATTCACACACCATGAATGAAGCACCCAATATAGATCTTTATTGTATTAAAAAGTCAGCCCTTTACATTGTTTCTTGATTACAATATATAGAGTTTTGACCTACAACTCTGATTTTCAGAGCTAGGGCATCAAAGAGTTTAAACTACAGAATACAAGCTAAAACTAGAACTTTACTATATGGAAACTACTGCTAACTGATACTATCTAACTTGCATAGATTCTTAAACCCATTTACAATCCATTTTCTCATGCAAAGAGGGAAAAATCAGCCAGAGCAGAGAAAGAGAAAGAAGGTAAATTCCTTCTGTGAACGGGGAGTCTTCTTCTTGATCTTAGTGGATGCTTCTTGGATCCTTCACCTAGGATTTCTGATGGTGGAAACTGATAGGAGACCCTTAGTTCCTCTGAAACAAAATCAAGTTGCCCATTGATCTAATCTAGAGTCAAACTAGTGTTGAGAAAAGTGACCTCGCTAAAAACACCCAGTTGTTTCGGACCCTAACCTCTACCCCAAAACTTTAATGTCTTCAAAATTTCCCAGGTGCTCTTTAAAATCTTCAAACTTCGGAGGTCCAGAAGTTTGGACCTGTCGTGGGCTGAAAGGCCAAAAAACTTTGAGAAGGCCAAAGGGCTAAAATCTTTGTAGGCCGAAAGGCTAAAAAATGTTCTTTGTTGTATGGGCCGAAAGGCCGAAAACCTACCTTGGTGAATTTTAACCAAGTGTGAAAATACTGCCCAGGCTATCTGGTATTTGAACCATGAAACTTTATCCAGTGAAGACTTCAGGGTGAGCTTCCTGGAGCCTCTGCACTATCTCTTGGATTTCCTCAAAATTGATCTCTTTCCTTTTTACTTTTGTGATCCTTTGTTCTTGCTTCTCTCTAAAGATAGTTAATTTAGAAGCGAAGAACATGATCTCATCTTCATGCTGTGATATCCTATGTATCTCATTCTTCATGCAAAAAATTTGTTGCAAGGCCTCCTTGGTATTGACTCCAGCTAGAATTTCTCTAAACTATTGGACCACTTCCTTGGAGGGACGTAGAGCCTATTGGCTTTCATCTTGGTAAATGCTGAGGCCAACCTCTGTGAAGAAGGTATCTATATCTGTGACCCATTTTATTACCTCTTCCCACTTTTCTTCTACAAGGGCCTGATGTTTCTTGTAGACCTTAGTTATTTTGGTCATCTGTTTGATCCAAGTCTCAAATTTGTCCAATTCTTCACCCTCATATATCTTCACCAAAATTTGGAAGCGTTGCTTTTTAATTACCTCTAAATCCTAGAGGGCTGCTTGCCACTTAGCTACCTCAGCATCCATACCGCCGTCATCTTCCACCAGGTCGATGAGGGAATTAACCTCAACCAAAATGGTCCTGTATGGCCTAAATATTGATGGGATTGCCTTCTATCTGAACTATTTGAAGTCATTTATCCAATCGACACTCGCCTGGATGAAAGAGGGGGTTAATCCTACTGACAAATTTGGCGTAGCCCTTTTATCAATCAAGGCTTGTAATGAAGCCTCTGAACAATTTGGGTCAATGGGACCCACCATCTTTTGAATGACCCTTTTTAGAGCCTCATTTTGGTCTGTTAAAGACTTTATAGTTTCTTTGTCTTTACTCATGAACCCCAGAGCATGTTTGAGTCCCAAAGCTGCTAATGTTTTGCTTCCTTCCCTGGTTGGTTCCCCCAAGTCTACCTCCTTGAATGTATAGTCTCCTGATGAGCCCATGGTTTGAGAGGTGCTCAGGGGTGGGATAACTATTTGTTCTATTCATCAACCCTTAGGGTCTTGGGTCACATATGACATAGTTTTGGCTGGCATACTCCAGTTTGCATGGTGGAAAGCTTGCTTCACCGTAGTTATACTTGTATCTTCTTCGTTCAGTTCACTTGTGTAGATTCTTCTCCAAGGTTGTATCTCCTTGGTAAACCAAGTAGGTTTACCAGAGGTAGTTACTGGATCATATGGTGCCATATGGAGGATTGGGTCAAGCCTTGTTGCCTTGGGGCTATTCCCTATTCTGATTCCTTCTCTACCTCTTTTCCTTGTCCATCTTCTCCTTCTTCCATTCTATCCCCCTCTGAACCCCTTTGTATTTCCTCATCTTCCTTATTAGGTTCACTGACCTCCTTCTCCCTTTCCTTCTCCAGGCCTTTGTTGGTTGAAGAATCAATTACCACTTTTGGCCTAAGACCGGTCATGGCCTCTAGTGAGGTCTAAGAAGGTGATGTGTCTTCTGTGCCTACTTCTCCTTCAGTTTCTTGAGTGGCACATGTTGAAAGGATTGAGGTCGAGGGAATAAGTGCTGGCATGAATGGAGTGGGAGATGAGGAGATGGTGGTAGTAGATGGGGGTGGAGTTGGCACTAGAGGAGGTGTTGGAGTCGGTAGGGAAGTTGGTGGAGTAAGTATGTGGGGTGGTGGAGTGAAAACATAACTCCCTCTAGCTACATTGGTTGTTACCAAACTCTGAGTTACCCCACTGTCTTGGGTTTTAGGCCCTAGAGAAGAATCTGGGCCTACTAGTTAAGTAGAAACATTCACCAGAGGACTGGTGAACTAGACCAGTGAAGGAGTAAGGGCTACCTAAGGTTGTATGAGTGGTGGTCCCCCAGTGTATGTATCTTGGCCTTGATCCAAAAAGCCTTCAAGTCCTTCAAAATCAGAGAGCATAAATTCATCCGGTCCTAATGGATCTACAAGATCATCTTATTCTTTGGGATCCTCTCTATGTTTCTTAGTAGTCTCCTTTTTTCTCCTTTTCTGCAACCTGGTCCTCCAGACTAAGGGCTCACTTGTGTCCTCCTCTTTGGGCTCTTCTTGTATAGTTTCCAACTGTGGAGATTTGGAACTCTTCTTCCTCTTATAGGTTTTCTTCTCAGTGGTGGGGGAAGATTGGCTAGAGGTGGATGGACCCTCTCCTAATTGGGGTTGTGACAATCCCATTGGTGGGTCAATCTAGCCTATCATTCTAGTTTTCTCAGGCCTCGGATTGGAGCCATATTCAACTGGTCATTCATGACCATACACCGTTCTTGGCTTCTGAGGGGGGGCCTTCTTATATTTAGGAGTTGTTGACTTCTCTCCTCATTGTTTCTCTACTTTCTTGGGGGGTTCCATTAATGTCTTCACCGGGATCAGACTCATCCAGTGTGGCTTCTTGATCCAAGATATGGTGGTTTTTATCACGTGCCTTGCCCTGAAGTCTATGTCATCATTCTCATCTTTATCTACCTCGGCGTTCATGATTGGCCGGTCATACACCTTATGTTGTGTGTAAATGTCTTCTAAGACATCCTCTGAATCACATTCCCATATCTTTGGGGAAATAGGAACCTTCAACACCTCTTTTTCCAGGGCTAGGTTCATTCTGTAGTAATCTCAGATTCTAACCTCATGGTCATCTATACATTTTATCCAATGATCTTCCAGATGTGGCTCATGTACGTAGAATCTATTGATGATATGGCTATAAGTACCTATGGGGTCAAAACAAGCTCGCACTGTCTTGTAAACTTGCAAGGGGCAATCATCCCATTCAAAAGCAAGGGATTTGTAGACCTTCATGTCCTGCAATGTATAGGGTCCCAAAGAGATGGGAAATTCCCAATAGTGCTTCTGCTTATGATTGATGTGGTCGTATGCATCCGCGAGTTGCCTTGCCATTTCCAATATGAATATCTAGTCAGATGGATACCTAGGTAGCTTCTTTGGTTGTATGGTTGACCTAGCTATCCGAATGTATGTGAATGTCCTGAACTAGATGAAATAGGCCCCAACGGCCCTCACCTTGGTAGCAGCTTTTTCTAACATCCTTTTAGCAAAGTCACCCTCAATAGATCGAATGACTGCAAAAATGAATGCGTCATTGACTATTATATAATCAGGGTAATCCTTGGACATGTTTTCCTCTTTTACCAACTACGATTATACAAGATGAGGCCATGCATTTGGATCATTTAGACTTCCCCTCTTGGTGAGGCCGGGATAGTCTGCCTGTGCAGCGAGTAAGTACATTATGTAAGTGCTCATGTAGAAATTTGGGTTATGCTTCACTGCTGTCAACTGCTCATCTAGGTTTTCACTTATAATAGTGCCCCAGTTAAATCTTTCCTTTCATTCCTTGATCCTCTCTATCAGCAGGATCATCCAATGCTCAAGTTGGGTGGACTGTGGTAAACCATACACCTTGCTTATCATCGTTATAGCTGCCTAGATATCATCCTTCATATAACCTCTCCGAAGGTCTATCTTGTCCAGTTTGTTCTTAGGAAGTGGTTGTTTGAGGTATTCATTGTTCCTCATCTCATTTACAGCTTGCTCCCTGTTGCCAAACCATTTGGTTCCCTTTTCAATATAAATGTCATAGAACTTGTCTATGCATTTGTGGAGGTGAAAGACATCCTCAATGACATCCGACCAAATGTCCACTATTACTTGATCTTCAGAGTTTATTACCACCCTCTTATCTGAATCATAGTGATGGGATAGGGTCATGATCAGTTCTAAAGATGAAACAGCCACTAGGTGTGCAGCTACTTTCACGAGCCCGGATAGGACTAATGAAGTGCAGTCCTCAGATCTGTTAGCTGGCTGGGATCACTGAGTCAGGAATTTGTTCCAATCTACATTCCTGATGTTGGTATCAGTTATCTCACTATGTTTGTTCCCCACCTTGGAGTTAGGGGGATTCCCCTTGTATTGATATTTCATTGGGGATGTTATCTTGGGTTCAGTCATTCCTGCAAGAAAAGACAAATATCAGTAGCTTATTGGACAGAAAAACAAAAAATTTAAACTATGAAAGCAAGTTAAAAGTGTAAGTTTTTGCACTTTTAGACCTTTCGGGGTTTCAGACATTGAAAACTATATCAGAGACCGAAAGTCTAAAAGTGCGAACAGGCAAAAAGGTGAGGCCAAGTTCGTCGGGGTTTCAGAGATTCGGACACCAAACTGGGAGGGGTTTGATCAAGGACACTGAATCATTCGAACATGGTGAGGAGCCCGAATGGATCGATCAGAGGTTTTTTTTGTTCAATTTTTTAGACTTTCAGACCTTTCAGACATCCGAAAGGCTGAAACATCCAAAATGGCACTTGGCGAGGATGAGATCTAGTTTTTGGCCTTTTGGAGGTTGAAAACCCATGGTAAGCACTGCGATTGACAAAAATGTGAAAACCCTAAACCTAGAATCGATGATACCAAGAAACCCTAGGGTCGACAGGGAGTGACGTCCCTGTCAATGCACGAAGACACAAAAGCCTGAAAGGGTGACAAAATGAAGTGCCCTAGGCTAGACAAGCACTAGGCACACCAGAAAGACAAACAAAACTAAACCTAGATGAAAGCAAGAAATGAAAAGAGAGTGAGGAGGACTTTCCTTAGATGAATGAGTAGGGGAGGACAACCAAGCAACTCAGAGGTGGAAGCGGTCGGTGAGGAGAAAAAAGTGGAGTCACAAGCGAGAGCACAAGCATAAAAAAATGTAGAGTGAAATGAAAAGAGGAAGTCACCCCTTTTATAACCCGCAGGCTGACGTCAGTAGTTTTAGGGTTTCAGACCCTGAAAGGCCAAAAAAACAAATGAAGACCAAGAACATTCGGCCTTTTGGTGATTTTGGACTCCGAAATCACTTAAAGGTCAGGTCTTCAGCCTTTCAGCTCTTTCAATATTTCAGAGGACCTAAGTCCTCCGAAATGCCGAAAGGGCTGAAAGATAGGGTCTTCAGCCTTTCGGCCATTCTGGTATTTTGTAGGACTTAGGTCCTCTGAAAGGTTGAAAGGCCAAAAAAGGTTCTTCCTTTATCTCCTTTAGTTTTAGTAATCTTTTCTGGAGGCTGACTAGATCTCCATGAGGGGCGGACATGATGAAAAGACAAGAAAAGAAAGGGGGGGTCCCCATGGTCAGAGGACCAAAATGGGGTGTGTGTTGTGGACCCACAACACTGAGTATGTTGTTGCTGCAATAACCTATAATCAAGTTGTTTGGATGAAGCAAATATTGAAGGATATAAGGATACACATTGATGAACCTATTGTTATTCACTGTGATAACTCTAGTGCTATAAATATCTCAAAGAATCCCATGTTACATTAAAAAATAAACCATATTTATATCAAGTATCATGTTTTGAGGGATAAATTCAGTGAAAAGGAAGTGAGACTAGAATTTGTGCCTATTAAGGAAAATATTTATGATATCTTTACAAAATAATTTTTGAAGGATACATTTGTGTATCTTAGAGAGAAGCTTGGGGTGAGAACCCCCTGCTGGTAAGATCTATTGATGCTGAGGATGGCATCAATTAAGAAAAATCTATCAGAATATCATTCATTGGATTGATGAGTTGGGAGACTACTCCTTAGGGGGATCATTCTTATGGTTTGGTACTGAGATATTCCTATTTTTCCTTTTGAGGTGAGTTTGATTCTTTTTGATGTCAATTGTCCTTTTTCATTGATGTCAAAGGGGGAGATAATTATGTGAAAACCATAAGAAAAACATAGATGATTATGCTTGGGAGAGATAGTATTAAAGATAGATATTCATAGTGACTAGGTAGATATATTATGCCTATACTTTTAGAGTGATCGGGTGGATATATTAATGACTTTGTGCATTGATCAGTTTTTCACTTTACATGTTGCTATCAATTCCAATGGGGGAGATTATTGGAAGATTGTTGAGCATATAAGAGTTTTGTGTTTGGGTGTGCTAAAATTAATGTTTTTTCATTGATGTCAACATATTATAGGGACATGACACCAATTTTGTCAACTTTCATTGCCTTCAACGGGTGTAGCTTATGTTCTGGTTCTGCCTCCTTTGTTATCTTGATCAATTTAGGTGTAACAACCCTTGACGCCATAGTGATTCAACAAATTTATGCTTTCTAACTCAAACACATCTAATTTCTTCACACTTGATCACCGCTCTACACAATACCTTAGTTAGGGTTTTCAAATTAGTAGTTCAAATCTCTGTAAGTGATTACCTCAAACAATTTTCTTAGTTGATCACAATATGAAATATCACTCTGCTCCTGTAAACACTCTTTGAAATGCAAGGTAAAAAATGAATAGGTTTGCCTATAATTTATTTGCCCAAAAATTTATCCAACGGCTAGTTGGTACTAAACATTAAATACAGTTCACCAATATCAATCTACCAATTAAAACTTCCACCGGTTAATGCCAAAAGTAGCATTAGTACATAAATTTTCAAATGATAAAATTAGTGATTCATAACACTTCATCTCTATGAAATTCATCAAAATAAACATTAATCCATCTCACTATGTAAATAGATATTACCGCTTATCATTATAAGGGACCAGTTAGATATAACAATGAAATGAGGTGGACCAATGGAATAATGAAAATATGATGCCGATCGAAGTGAAATTAAAGCTCGAGGACGAGCGCCGGAAGAGCTGTCAGAAAGCAATCATAAATGGAAAGTTATTTTGAAATCATTAATAACCAAGTAAGGTGTCATTATGGCCATAAAAGGCGACAGTATAAGGTGATCATATCTAGTGGGATTTGGCACGTTTTATGGGTCATTTTCCTATCTCGAAAAGTAGTCTCTGGCATTACTTGGAGAGTTGCGAAAATAGCTAACAGAAATAGCAGAGATACAATGGGAGGAAACAAGAAGCGAATTGAACCTGTGAGTTGCAGCAAATGGAAAAGGAATGAGGAGGTGTGGAGGATTCTAAAAGATGGTGGCCTTGCTAGGTATCTGGAGAGGCTGCACGGGGGAGACCCAAACATTACTAGGATATTTCAGAAAACCTGGAAGGAAGGGAAAATCTTAGTGGATGGAGAGTATTTGGAAGTGACAGAGGAGATTGTAGCTGAAGCTACGGGCATGGAAATGGAGGGGCTTAAGTTCTATCGCGAT
>MU226361.1:1725626-1737305 GCA_018584345.1 Thuja plicata | reverse complement strand
AAGAAATGGTTAAAGAAATGTAACTGTTTTCTTTTCTTTGATTGTCCTGTTTGCTTCCTTTTTGCTGTCCCTGTTGTTTCATGCTTTTACTGTGGGACTTTTTGTCTGTTCGTTTAGTAGTGCTGCTGTCCCTTCCGGTCCTGTTGCTATGGCAAAGTTTTAGTATGCTTTCTAAACTGTGTATCTTTTATCTAGGTTGCAGGTCCTTGTAAAACCTGCTGAACTCTCTTTTTTTGTAAAGGTTTTGGGTCCTTGTAAAACCTGTTTTTTATTAATCAGAACAATGAAATTCAGTCCCTAAGAAAAACTTACTTGCTTAGTTTGAGGATGAATCCCATAAGCCAGAGGATGGAGGGTTTCCTATTGATGCATTGGCATCTTCTCTACTTTCTTCCTTCTTCACCCATACCTTTTTCATCTCATTCCTCAATTCTTGAACATTAACAATATTTTTACCTTTCTCATCTTCATTTCTTGGTGACTGGTTCCTATATCTACAATCTCTTTCTAGATGTCCAATCTTATGACAATAAAAACATGTCATACCTATTGTTCTCTAGGGTCCATCATTACCTCTAGATTTCCTCAATCCACAATTCATATCCATGTGTCCATAGTTTCCAAAAATAGTGCATGTAACATTCATGTTACCTTCTCCTCTTAGAACACTCACTGGTTTGTTAGGTATCCTTGATCTGTAATGTTCTGCCTTGTGTCCAATTTTGTTGCATGACTAACAATAGCCATTGAAATGACTTTCAGATGATCTACTAGTGGTCCTTGATCTGCACTCATAAGCTTGATGACCATACTTATTGCAATTGTAACAATAACCATGAAAATGAGTAGTTCTTGGAACATTCATCAGTTGGATTCTAAATACATTAGCAGTGTGTCTAGGTTTTCCACAATTGTAAGAAGTGGGTTTAGTAGGTTTCTTACCTTGTGGAATTGTATAAACCTTAGGAATCATCGATTGTTGCTTAGCACCAAACTTGGGATGATTCTCCTTTTTAAAATTTTTTGTCATCGGTATATCCTGCGCTAGATGCATGTCTAGGTTGCCTTTGATTCTTCAATTTCTCATTGATCTTCTATAGGCTTTGTTAATATTGCTTAAGTTTTTCATTTGTCTCTCTCTCTTAAGTTTTTCATTTGTCTCTCTCTCTCAATCTTCAAGTCTTATTTTAGTTGAACATTCTCTTGTCTCAACGTTTCAATTTCAACACACATTTGTAAGTTTTCATCACCGGTGTCACTTAGCTATTTATTTAGTGCACGGCTCTCATGTGTCAATATTTGAATTATGATTTCCTTTTTCTCTAATTAGTTCTTCAACATTATTGTTTGCATTTTCAACAGTTCTTTTTGCATCTTCAACAAATCTCATGCCTTCAATCACTTCACACATCCTTATAGCTTGACTTTCTTGTCCTTTTTTAATCTTGGTTGCTTATTCAGTTAGTATCTTGTTCTTTTCCATCAGATATGCTATTTCTGCCTTAGATTCTTTAGAATTAACACTTCCTTCCCATAATTCATCAATGTTGTCTAGACTGTCTTTTAGTCATTCAAACAATTCTTTTAAATAATTCATCAATCATCTCGTTGGCTACCTCCAACTTTCTTTCATACCTATATCTTTCCATCTCCTCAGATATACTCCCCAAGTGGTCAAAATTTTCCTTTAGAGAGTCTAAGATCTGATACCAACTATTGGAAATAATAGGTAATGAGAGGGGGGAGGGGGATAATCAGGAGTAATAAAACTTTCATACTTTTACAAATACCTTTAAGCAACATCAAAAGAAAATTACAAACTAATAAGCATATAAATGTAAGTGTAAAGTAAAAGTGCAATGAATGAAAAGACAATACATCCAAACACATAAAACTTATATTTTTATTGTGGAAACCCTTGGTGAGAGGGAAAAACCACGGTGGGGATGACACCCACAATCTTCTCACTATAGTAGAAAAGAGTGCTATGTTAGGAGATTAAAATATGTTACTTTCTAGGTGACTCACCATATTAGGAGTGACTGATACCTTGTTAGACATATCTAAAGTCCTATTAAAGACTACCTTGTTAAAGGATTTAATCCCACTTTTACAGTGTTCACCCTGTTAAGGGATTTACAATAAAAGTCTTGTGGGAGACTACTCGGTTAAGGGATTTAACTTGTTGAAACTGTTAGGAATAGAAAAATAAAATTGAATTGTAATATGCACTCTTGAATGCTAATCAGATCCTTTGATGGTATATTCTTTCTCTGAACCTGAACTTGAATCTTCTCTAAAATCTACTCTACAATCATTGCTCAAGATCTTACTTTCAACTAACACTTCAACTATTTTTCACTAACTTCATCACTTTTTCACAATAGCAAGAGCTATAATCTTATATCCTTTCACCTTAGATTGTAAACCTAATTAAGGTTTATGTTTCTCTCCAAAATAACTTTATAAATCATAAACAACTCATCAAAACATTAAAATCTTACCGCGCCATCCATAACAAACTTCAAGTTGTTATCTCCACTATAAAATATTCCTTCAATATTACTGGTTAGAATATATGCCTTGAATTCATAGTTATATCTATACACAACTACCAAGAAATTGACTTATTCAACTCTTGAAATAATGTACTATGTTTTTCATGTTGTCCAGATTCATTGAATCTTGCACTATCATAACTGCTTTAACCAATTGAATAAAACTGCTCAATAACCTTTGGTTTTACATATTCACCAAACTGACCAATTGGTGGTATCATCATTTATGCCTTTACCATTGTGACCTAAGTGGCACAGTCACAAATCTTAGTATACCTGTTATCTTTGTACCTTCCAATGTACCGATAGTAAACTTGTCTTCCTTAACCGATTTTTTCTTCACTAGTTCTCCTGTTCTCCTATTTGACTTGACTTCTAGTTACTAATAGGTTATACTGCATAATGGTTGGTATAACTTTATATGCTCACACAAAACTTTCTTACCTATGTAATGGTTTACCAACAATGACAACCATACTTAGTAAGATCATCATCAATGCCATTTATTAGCATTCTGATATCATCACTTACTTAAGAAATTAGAAATGAAAATATTAACATAATCAAAATTATAATAAATTATATGGTTAGATAGCTAAGTGATAGATATAGAATATCATGTCATCTTATTTTGTCAGTTTTGAATCACGTGAAAACTTGTAGCGGAGCACACACCAAAAAATGTAATTTTTTGAAATGTTAGCTAGAAAAATGTCTCAGACCTATTTGAATCCTCCAATCCTTTGGGTTGGATCCCCAAGGAAAATTGAAGCCTTAGGCTTGGTGGATCCCAATGAAGTTAATAGGGCATACAACCTATATGGAGTACACGCTATGTAAAATATTTCATTGCAAACATTGCATTGAGTGTGACTTGGCCACTTCAAGTGTTTTTACATTGGGCCCTACATGGCGTATGCCCTATGTAAGAATAAGGAGAGAGGGAGGTGGAGAGAGAGGGGAGAGAGAGAGAGTGAGAAGGAGGAGAGAGAGAGAGAGGGTGAGAAGTGAGGGTCTGTGTGTGTGTGTGTGTGAGAAAGAGAGAGAGAGAGAGAGAGAGAGAGAGAGAGAGAGAGAGAGAGAGAGAGAGAGAGAGATTGTAATAAGTGACTATAGATGATGTGTATTACAAAATTTCAAGAGTTTAAACATTACACCTTTGATAATGATATTATTGTGTCAAGTTAGGCTCGAATTCATTGAACACCCCTTACATAATTCAAAATCCTTGGGAATTCATAGAAAATAGAAGATTTATTTCCATCTATTCCATGCCTAGTGCACTTGTTATTGCTTGAAAAAATTATTACAGGGGCTTCCACCTATTACGAGATCAAAACCTACAATTGAGTTAATAATTTCATCAAGTCTTTCTACTATCATATTATTTACATCCCCCACCTCAATCAGTTGACCCTTTTGATGTGTTTTTTTAACCTTCTTCTTAGGACCCTAAGAATAAGGGTTTTATAAGAGGTCCTAGGATACATTAATCTATCCTAGGACACCCAGAGAACCCCTAAAACTCCTTAGGACCCCTTACCATACATTAGTGTATGGTAAGGGGTCATAAGGGACTCTAGGACGCTTTAATAACCCTTACAACCCCTTACCATAAATTTGTGTATGGTAAGGGGTCCTAAGGGGTCGTAAGGAGTTCTAGGACACATTAATGTGACCTATGACCCCTTATTACCCCTAATATGTATTCTTAGGGGTCGTAACAGGTCTTAAGGGGTTCTTAGAAACATCAATGTGTCCTAGGACCCCTTAACAACCCTTACAACCCCTAAGATGTATGGAAAGGGTTCCTAGGACTCCTTACAACCCCTTACGACCCCTTACCATATATTTGTGTATGGTAAGGGGTGCTAAGGGGTTTTAAGGGGTCCTAAGACACATTAATGTGTCCCAAGACCCTTATGACCCTTTAGGATTCCTAGGAATACATCTTAGGGGTCCTAAAGGGTCCTAAGGGGTCTTAAGGGGTCCTCAAACACATTAATATGTCCTAGGACCCCTTAATAATCTTTACAACCCCTAAGATGTATGGTAAGGGGTCCTAGGACCCCTTACAACCCCTTACCATACATTTGTGTATGGTAAGGGGTCCTAAGGGGTCGTAGGACACATTAATGTGTCCTAAGACCCATTATGACCCGTTAGGACCCTTTACAATCCCTAAGAATACATCTTAGGGGTCCTAAAGGGCCGTAAGAGGTTCTAGAACACATTATGTTAGACATTAAGGAGAACACACAACTAAGAGGGGGGTGAATCAGTTGTGTCACAATATCAGCAAACTTTAACCAACTTATAAACTTTAATCTTAGATCTGAATGATAAACATGAAATCAAGATCAATATATAGTAACCAATAAATAACACCAAGATTTTAATGTGGAAACCCTATTAGGGAAAAAACCACAGTGGGGATGAAACCCACAAGATGAATACACCTAGTAAAAATTACTATACCTTGTCAGGAGTATTACAAAGGGAATGTATACACATTTAGGCACACTGCCTAGAGCTCACTACTCAAATACAAAAAGGATCTCAATCCCAAAGAAGGCTCACTGTCTTACAAAAATCTCTAATCTAAAATCATAGAGGACATACTGTCCAAACTCACGAATTGACAAACAAAATATCTGATATGCCAAAATAGTTCCAATGAAGTACAAAAAATCTTTGCCTTAATTGCAGATTCCACTCATACCTCTTCTCTTCAACATCATGCACTATCTTCACACTCTCTCTCATACATTCACAATTATAAAATGCTTAGATATATATACTCATTACATCAATTTATCTCAACTAGGTTGAATAGGGACCTAATTACAAAACATTAATACATTACACATCAATACTCAATGTGATCCATTGAATGTCAGCTAAGACATAAATAATCCATAAAAACATCTCGAACATGCTCCAGATTTGTAGATTACGCCACAAACCTTTGCAACATGCTATATCACCAAGTCAGCCAAGAACTCATAAGAACATCAATACGCCACTTGAAATTCACCAAATTCGATTACACAATACAATGTGATCCAAAAATATGAGTAGGACATGATCAAGAAGCATCAACAAGCAATGTGAAATACCAAGAAATCAACAAGAATATCTTTACCATAAAATCCATTCACTTCTTTGCATTGTTCATCAAGAACACTAATCAGTAACCACTATCATAAAAGAAAATTATCTTTCCAATATCCAAACCATGAACCACTCAAGCTAAGGACACACATCCATGACTTGAATTAACCCACCAGGTTAGCAACCAAGAATATTGCGTAACTGGTCGACATCGATCCAAATACTAAAACATTGTCATAGTCTCAATAACCAAAATAATAGTCTCTGATAAATCCATCATAACTCACTCAAATAAGCATCCAAACCTCTACCACTTAAACAATATAAAGGACATACATCCCAGAACACAACTATATGATCACAACATCAAATATTCAGTATAGTAGTTGTATCACAAAAATCATCTCACTGAACATACTAGGAACACTGCCTCCAATAGTAAGAATATGTTGACATTAATGATAAAACATTAATGCCAGCATATGTATGCATAATTCAAAAAACATCTCAGCAATCTCCAACACACTAATGTGTCCTAAGACCCCTTATGACCCTTTAGGATCCCTAATAAAACATCTTAGGGGTCCTAAAGGGTCGTAAGGGGTCTTCAGATACATTAATGTGTCCTCAGATCCCTTAACAACCCTCACAAACCCTAAGATGTATGGTAAAGGGTCCTAGGACCCTTTATGACCCCTTACCATACATTTTTATATGGTAAGGGGTCCTAGGACCCTTTACCATACATCTTAGGGGTTGTAAGGGTCGTTAAGGGGTCATAGGACACATTAATGTGTCTCAGGACCCATTAAGACCCCTTGCGACCCTTTAGAATCCCTAAGATGTATTGTTAGGGATCCTAAAGGGTTGTAAGGGGTCTTAGGACACATTAGTGTGTTGGAGATTGTTGAGATGTATTTCAGATTATGCATACATATGTTGGCGTCCTAAGGGGTTGTAGGACACATTAATGTCCTAAGACCCCTTATGACCCATTAAGATCCTTTAGGATCTCTAAGAATACACCATAGGGGTTGTAAAGGGTCCTCAAACACATCAATGAGTCCTAGGACCCCTTAACAACCCTTACAACCCCTAAGATGTATGGTAAGGGGTCCTAGAATCCTGTACAACTCCTTACCATACATTTGTGTATGTTAAGGGGTCCTAAGGGATTGTAAGGGGTCCTAGGACACATTTGATGACATGTAACTGATTGAATGTTTGAAGATGTTAATTTGATGATTATGCAAGGCATTAAATTAGTTAATGTATTGTATTGTCATTGATGTCAACTTGAAATAATCTGTATGGTCATTAAAATACTGCTAAATACTTCAAAGAGCCGATGAATCAAGGATATGCTATCAGTAATGCATACAAGTCAAGTATTCACTAAGTGACTGCATACACCGACGGAGTGCACACTGACAATCAGAGTAAAAGAGAAGAGTCATAGTGTTACTTGATGAGATAATGCACTATATTACCGATGAGTAAAGTTACAATGTTGCCCAACAAGCAAAGCACAAAGTAACCCAATGGAAAGAATTTTAGTGTTGTCCAAAGGAAAAGACAAGGATGGAGATCCTGATGACAACTAAAGTCACATTGATGGAACACTCAGTTATCACTGATGACTAATTGAAGTGTTGACCGACAGAACAAAGAGTTCAGAAAATGACAAAATGCTTAGCTATCAAGAAGCTAAAGATAGAATTAACAGATACTTATCATTGTTTTAATCATCCAGATAAAGCCGGAGATAAGTAATTTATTTAAAGCTGATTTGTCCACTTGGCAAGAATATCTCTTTGAGATTAAATTGGAGTTTTCTTTAAATCTATTGGTGAGAATTGTGGAACACGCCAAGAATCAAGAAAGCCAAGAAAAGGGGAAATCATGTCTATATAGAGACAAACCCAATTCATTAAAAATGGGGATTGTGGGGTGAAAAAGAGAATAGAGGAAAGATGCTAAAGAAAATCTGAAGGAGAAGAAAGTCTTCTTTTAGTCCTAATCAACATGCTGAGGAAAGAGCTAGATCCTGCAGACACCGACAAATAGTGAGACAAGCATCACAGAGTAGAATAGTGTGGAGAAAAGGCATAAGTGATTATATTGATCAGAGAGGTAATGGACTTACAATAGATCTGAAAATCTACAATTAAGTTGTATGTATGAATAGATCATTAGTGTTTTAATTTAACCATTGAAGCATAAATCCTCTTAACCGAGCAGGACTTAAAAGTCTTTTACAATTGAGATACATCCCAAGGAGTATCAAAAAGTTTGATAAAAAAAGTAGCATTGGATATGCCCGATACCTATTTACAGGCCAAGTGAGTGTTTGATCAAGGATGGTAGTATTAGATGCCAGATACTAGGTGACAAAATATTTCTAAATCCTCTAACAAGGTCACACCTAACAGTGTGTTTGTAACCTTTAACAGGGTTGGCTCCTAACAGAGCTCACTTTAGAAGAGTGAAAATTTGGGGTACCAGTCCTAGTGATTTTTCCCTTAACAGGGTTTCCACGTTAAAAATCCATGTGTTATGTGTTTATGTTTTGTTATTTTACTATTTTACATTTCACATATGCAATTTTGGATTGATTGGTATACTCTACATATTTAATGTGTTTTGGTAAATAGTTAACTGCTTATCGATAATCATATAGAAGAAAAATTAACAAAGCAATCCGACAAGTAGAAAATTGATATAAGTATTTCAAGGCATACATCTTGTAGGACAGAAGATAACTTGAGACATAATTAGTGGTTATAATTTTTAAAGGGTTGATTTAAGGATTAATTTTTGAGGCCACTAATTCACCCCCCTCAATTATTACTAACAATTGGTATCAGAGCTTGTGTGCTTAGAAGGAAGGTTTCAAGACCTAAGATAAAGATCACAAGATGAACAGACTAGATGTTCCCAAGTTGAACAAAGATAATTTTGCTTCATGGCAGAGCAGAATAAGACTCCACTTATCATGCATTGGAAATGATGTTACTCAATACTTAGATGCTGAATATGTGTTGCCCATAGGAGCACTAACAGTTGAACAATTGAGAGAGAAGAATGAGCATAATTGCATGATGATAGAACTTGCTTCCTCACTCTCTGATGCTGAATTTGTAGATGTCAAGACTTGCAAGAGTACAAAGAAGATGTGGGACAAATTGATGCTTGTACATGATGGTGATAAAAATGTTTTGAGAGCCAAGGTAGAAAGCCTTAGAAGAAAGTTTGATGATCTCAAAATGAAATAAGGTGAAAACATCACTCAGTACATCACAAGAATCAAAGAGGTAGTTAATGCTATACGAGGAGTTGGAGGTGTACTATAAGTAGATATAGTGGTAAGTAAAATTATAAGAACCTTACTGCCTACTTATGCTATTAGAGTATTTTCCATTCAAGAAATGAGAGAAGTAGAAAATAGCAATTTTACTCTAGGCAGTTTGATTGGAAGACTGATTTCATTTGAGATGAATAAATTTGATAATAGTTTCTTACCAAACATAGAGTCTGCATTCAAAAATTCAATGAGAATAAGTAAATCAAGTCATAAACACACTATGAGAAAAGATAGTGATAGTGAAAGTGAAGATGATGATCTTGATGAAATTGAAGTGCTTATGGCTAGAAGAATGCAAAGAGGCATAGGTAAATACAAAGGTAAATTACCACTTGTTTGGTTTAATTGTAAAGAGATTGGACACTTTGCTGCAAGATGTCCTAATAGAAGAAAATATGATAGAAGTAATGATAGAACATTTGAAAAGAAGTCTGAAAAAGGTGATTACATAAGCTATCAAAAATTAGAAAGAAGAGATTCCCGAGACTACAAGGACAAAGGAAAGAAGGCTAGTTACCTAGAAAAATGCAAATATGATGATACTAACGCCGAATCTGATGAAGACATCAAGATGGTGTTTGTGGAAGTAAAGGATGATTCAGATGATGATGAAGAAAGGTATGTAGAAACTGCACTCATATCTAAGGTTAGTAAAAATGATGCCTAGATCATAGATAGTGGCTGCACTCACCATATGACTGGTGATAAGCAAAAGTTTGACACTTTTGAATGTTATAAAGGTGGTTCAATAAGAATGGGTAATGAAACACCTTGTCCAATTGAAGGTAGAGGAACCATAATGTTGAATAACCAAATAAAATGTGAAAATGCTTATTGGGTAAATGGATTGAATTATAATCTATTGAGTGTTTCTCAATTGAATAATTCAGGTCATAGAGTAGCATTTGAAAATAAGAAGGCAAAGATCTTCAACAAATCAGGAAATATGATTGGTACCTATGAGCAGACAAAAGGTAACTTATTCTATCTGAATGATACTGACACCACTTGTTTGATTATTACAAACAAAGACATATGGTTGTGGAACAAAAGATTGTGTCATGTTAACTTTGACAACATGATAAAGACTAGCAAAAAAAGAAATATCATAGGCTTACCGATGATGACCAAGCCTGACAACATCATGTGTAAGAATTGTCAAAAAGGTAAAATGACAAAGTCTAGTTTCAAAAGAAAAACCCATACATCTGATGCAATTCTAGAATTAGTCTATAATGATTTATGTGGACCTATGAGGACAAAGAGTTATTATGAAGATAGATATTTTATTCTTTTTGTTGATGATTACTCTAGAATGATGATAGTCATGTTTCTAAAAGATAAATCAAAATAATTTAAGATGTTTAAATGGTATAAGGAAATGGTTGAGAAACAAAGTGGAAAAGAATTAAAATTCTTAAGGTTAGATAGAGGAGGGGAATTTATTTTAGATGAATTCACTAACTTTTTAATGAGCATGGAATTAGAAGACAGGTCTCTGCACCGAGAACACCATAGCAGAATGGAATTCCTGAAAGAAGGAATAGATCCATAGTTGATTGTACAAGGACACCAATGATAGAGAAAGGGATCACCCAAATCTTCTGGAGAGAAGCTGTCAGTACTGCTGTTTACACATTGAACATAGTACAATTGAATAAAGACACCAAAAAGACACCTTATGAGCTTTGGTATGGTTACACACCCAATGTAAGTTACTTCAAAATTTTTGGCAGTCAGTGTTATGTCTTAAAAGATGATAAAAATGGAAAAATTTGACTCCAAGAGTGATGAAGGAATCTTTCTAGGGTATTCTACTAAGAGAAAGGCTTATAAATGTCTAAACAAAGCCTCTAACAAAATTATTGAAAGTGCAAATGTAAAGATAGATGAATTTGCAGAGAAGAATGAAAAGGAAAGCACTAAGAACCAGAGGACTACAATAGGTTTTCTTACAATGAGGAACTTGACACTCTACCTGACCAAAAATGTAGAGCTCCCGAGCAACAGATCATTGCACCCAAGAATCAGGCTACAAATATCGATGATCAGAATATTTCTCAGGATGATGCAAAAAGTGATGGAGAACAGAATGAAGAACAAAATGATGATCAAACTGATAGACAAAGATATGAACCTGTACTTGCAAGATATGTCAGAAGGAACCATCCACAAAACTAGATCATAGGAGATAAAAAGGCTGGTATGAGAATCATAAGTAAGTCTCTAAATACAAGATGTCTTATTTGTGATTATGAGCCCAAATATGTCAATGCTGCACTAGATAATGATGAATGGATAAGTTCTATGAATGAAGAGATTGAGAAGATAGAGAAAAACAAGAAATGGACACTTGTACTGAGGCCAGATGACAAGAATGTCATCGGTACAAAATGGATATTCAGGAATAAGCTGAATGAGAATGGAGAAGTCACTAGAAATAAAGCAAGACTAGTATGCAAGGGGTATGCACAAGAAGAATGGATTGACTATGGAGAGACCTTTGCACATATTTTTAGGCTAGAAGGAGTGAGAATATTACTTGCTTATGCTGCATGTAAAGGATTCAAGGTATATCAAATGGATGTCAAGTCTGCATTCCTAAATGGAATACTTGAAGAAGAGGTATACATTGAACAACCA
>MU226361.1:1692025-1707843 GCA_018584345.1 Thuja plicata | reverse complement strand
TGCATTTGAAACTCAGTCGATTAAAGTCAATTAGGAGAAGAATTTGCCTAGTAAAATAGGACTTCGAAGATAAGAAAATGCACCAAAATTGATTGATTATTAGGTGCCAATTTTGGGGTGTTACAAGAATCAACCTTTTTCTGACCTAAGGACCAGATTTTAGGTTTCTGGAGTTTCCAGATGTCGGGCTTTGGAAAGAATTAATTCCCGCTTCTGGGTCGGCTGTTTCGGTCTTCGGAGAAAAAATATTAAATTATATTTAATATAGGTCCTCATCTAAGGGTATAGGTATAATTGGAATTTAATTCTCCTATGTATGCCTCTCTAGAATACTGTGCCCTAGATTCATATATAAGGAAGCTTTCTTCTCTCATTTTCTCTAACCATAAGCAAGAACAATCTAAGAAAAAGATTTGAAGACTTAAGAGGTGAAATATAAAGGTGAAGAAGCAAGATTTAAAGCAAGTCAAGTAGCCATTGAAGCATTCATCTATTCTCAAGCATTCAAGAACTTCCCAAGCACTCAATTCATCAAGGAGATCCATTGGTAACCATTGAAGGATTCAAGCTCTATGGAGCCCTCTTGTTGAAGATTTCTCCATCTACATTCCTCCAATCCTCTTCCTATTAAAAGATCCATTCAAGATTTATGTTGAAGATCTATAAGAAATTGATTTGAGACATCCTACATTCTACATTCTACATTCTACATCTATTTGGTGCATACATACTTGTGGATCCATGGATTCAAATTTGCCACAAGGGTTTTCATACAAGCAAGGTGAATTTGTTTATTTACTTTGTTTTACTTATGCAATTTCAATTATACTTTGAGGTTAATTCCAAAACTGGGGTTGACCAAGGCAAACCCCCCAACAAACAAACCATTTTTCTTGTAGGGATAGATTTAGAACAATGAGTTGGAGTGCAGATTCAGATACCCTTTTCAAAAAACTACCAGGATCCAGAAATAGATTTTCTGTTGAAGGTTTTAAGGTCTATTTTGCCGTAGGTCAGAATTGGAAATTTTGGGTCAATGGTGACATTGACTTGAGGGTCAAAATTGGAACTGTGTCAAATCAGAAAAAGATTTCTGGGTTTTGTTTGTCTTTGTGTTTCTATTCCAGATCTGGTTGTAGATTTTCCAGAAACTTAGTGCAGACCCCCTAAAACAACATTATTCAGATCTGTAACATTTCAAGGCTAGTACTTTTATCCTATTCATTTCAATTAAATTTCTTAATCTTTCTAAACCTATCACACATTCTTTTCTATAAAACAAAATTTAAGATCTTCTTCTTTATTCTTATTTCCAATCGATTGATTCATTTATGCATTGATCCTTCCTTTGGGGTTAATCAATTTGGATCCTTCCTTTGTGTATTTGAGGATAAAAGGAACATCTTATTTATGCCTCACATTTTAATAAACATTCTAATTTCAAATGTAACAACACAATTGTATCTTACATTAAATGTAATTAGCCCATTTCTTACACTACATTTTAAATATTACATTTTGTTATCTTACATTTTGGTGACATCTATTTTATATGTTACATTTTGGTGAACCCGTGATAGACAACTCTTTCTTTTTTGGTGTTAGATTTACATTTTTATGTTAGATCTTTCATGCATATTAGGTTAGCTTTCTTTTATGTTCTTGCATTTACATTTCAAAAATAAAAAATCAAAATCTTGTGTTTCCTAAATTAGTTCATTTGCATTACATTGGTGTATGGGTTTTACCACTTCTAGTCCTACTTATAGTACTCCAGTTAGAAGAAGCCATAGAATTATGGGTTCATTTGATCCTGAGTCTTCCTCTCCTTTCCTTAGGATCTTAGATGAAAATTTGACCACTCATGATTCCAATCCTTCTATGGAGCATAACTCTTCTCACTCATCTCATGATGATGATGATGCTTTAAGAGTTCCTCCTGAACAAGTACAAAAAATTTCAACAGAACTTGATAAAATGGGAAATTGGCTTATTTAAGAAAACATAATCAATATTCCATCCAAGCTATAGAGGCTCTTAAGAAAGTCCTTCGTGATAGTGATCAAGGTGTTAATCTCTTGAGTGGTATCACTCATCTTGTGCATTTGAATGTTAAACCTATAGCTCAAGAGGCTCAAGATCTAGGATTCACTCAATCTATCACTAGTAAGGGACCTTCTTCTATTCTTTTACCTAGCATTCCTACTTACACTCCTCCTTTGATGACTACATATCCCCCAATTTCATCTATTCCTATGAGTGTTCCACCGGTATCACTACCTACCTCACAACCTTTGTATCATAGTGTGCCTTTTACTTATTCCAATCCCCTTCCAACTATGGTTCTAAGTGTTCCACCGATCGTGTCTTCCATTCCTGCTACTTCCTACACTTTTCCTAGTGTTCCTGATATTTCTATGCCATCTATTTCATCTAATGATTCCATAATTATTAGTTTGGCTCAAATTGTGTCATCTTTACAACAACAACTTGCATCTTTAACCCAGTCCAAGTTTAGCATTCCTACATTTGACATGGGTAGTCCTTTATCCTTAGACATTATTCATTCTACTATCCCTCAGCAAGATGATATGCCTCATCTTGAGAATTACAATGGTAAAGGAGATCCTGTTACTCATGTTAAAACATTTCAAATCCTTTGTAGTGATTATGCTCATGACCATAGGATTTTAGCTAAATTGTTTGCTAGGACGTTTTGTGATAAGGCCTTGCAATGGTATTGTTCTTTACCTCCTTATTCTACTGATTCTTTTCCTAAACTTGCTAATACCTTCATCCAAAAATTTCAAAATAACATTGGTCTGCAAGTGTCCTTAACTGATTTAATGCATTGTAAACAAAACATTAAGGAAAAATTGAATGATTTTATTGGTAGTTTTAAGCATTTGTATGCTCAGATTTCTTATCTTGTTCCTGATATTGATATTCAACATATGTTTATTTCAAATTTACAAAATGATATTAGAGATAAGATTCTGCTTATTGAATTTACCTCTTTTCAACAACTTTGTACAACACTTCATCATTATCAATTACAAGTGAGTCAATTTGAGAGCAACAGTCCAATGGCTCATGTTCCAGTTGATAAGAGTGACACTGCTCCTAATCCTAATAAGTTTTAGAAACCTAACAACTATGTCAAGATTAATAAACAGATGAATGCAGTTGCTGATCAAGTTGCTGTTGCATCCAACAATGCCACTTATGCATCCACTGCTTTCTGTATGAGTCGTACATTTTCTCCTCTCTCTGAATCTTTAAATTCTATTATGAGTAGGTTGTTAAGTGCTAATATGATTACCTTGCCTCCTATTCAACCTCTTCTCCCTACCATGATAGCATCAAAATCCTTTGATTCTAAAGCTTTTTGTCAAAACCATCGACATAATGGCCATGATACTAAAAAATGTTATTCTCTAAAGAATAAGGTTCAAGAATTAATTGATTATAATGCTTTATATATTGATAGTTTTGATGGTAATGAGAATAAATCTGTCTATCCTCCTAATCAAAACCTTCAAATCTATACGAATCCTTTACCTACACATGATACTAATACCATCTCTCTATTGGAAAGATTGCTACAATGTAGACAATTGTTATTTTGTCATTGATGTCAAACCTTAACTAGTGAGAAGTTATTGCTGTATGTTTGAGTACCATATCTATTGATTGATGAAGATTTGAAGAATAGGATAACAAGAAGACCTAGGAAATGGTTGAGTTATGAGTATACACCAGGGTACTTGATCATTTGGCACTTTGGAAAAGTGATATGTTATTTATCTTTCACTATCAGTTCACTAGAAAGTCAATGGCAAGCAAAGCAAAGTCGATGTCGAGAAAAGTGAAAGGTGATGCCGAGAAAAGCAAAGATGATGCTGAGTGTTAGGGAAATGTCGAGGGAGACAAAGAAAGCTGAGCAGTAGTATTTTATTAATTGATGAGATTTGAGATCTCTGGCCGACATTGTTGATTTTATTAGGATATGCATTGTTGATTAAGATTGGTCCACACTCATTTAATGCATGGGAAACTGTTATTAACACATGGATTCAATGTTTAATTAATGAATTTATTGGAGAAGTAAATAAAATGTAATAATGGAAAGATCCATTGGATCTGACCTAACCTAAGATCTATGATCTTGATTAAGCAGCAAAAGATCTATCTGACCTAGATGAAGAGGTATAATATAACCTACAGAGGTTATTGTTATTGTATCCAAGTGTAAGGAGAATTTGTATGCAAGAGTATTGCATGGTTAATTGACTGATTGGAAAAACCTAGAAAAGAAGGCTGAGAAGAGAAGCAAAGAGAGATTGCTTGATGGATTTCCAAGAAAATCTGAAGTTTGAGATGAAAATGGAGGACACTCAGTGAATTGGCATTAGAGCTGAAATTGGATCTGAATTTGCAAAGCAAGTTGTATGTATCAGATCACACATGATAATTAATTTATAACCATTGTATCAGTTCAAATCCTTTAACCAAGTTGACCTAACAGTCATTATATAAATCCTTTGAACAAGGTGACATTCAGATTGGAATGTTCTAAGTCCTCTAACAAGGCCACTCCTGATAGGGTGATTAAATCTTTTGACCAGGTCACATTTGATAGTGTGTTTTGTAACCTTTAATAGGGTTGGCTCCTAACAGGGCATCACTTTAGAAGAGTGAAATTTTGGTAGCATTTTACTGGTGGTTTTTCCCATATTGGGTTTCCACATTAAATCATGGTGTCAAAATGTGTGAATGTTTATATTGTGTTTTACTGTTAAGTTTCTGTAAGCTTATTTCATTAGTACAGTAAACTACACACTTTTGTTGTTTATTGCTGCAGAGCATATCTGAGTTGTTGAAGTGGTATAAAGTTTTATATGCACACATCTGGACCTGAGGATAAATGATTCACCCCCCCTCTTAGTTATTCTAAATTCATTCTAACAATTGGTATCAGAGCTTTGTTCTCTTGAAATAGTTTGAAGGTACTTGGAGATAAAGATCAAGATGTATAAAAGGGATGGACCGAAGATTAACAAGGAAAAATTTCCTGCATGGAAAAGTTTGATGAAACTTCACTTGGCTAGTATTGGTGATTCTGCTAAATGACATATTGAACAAGAATATGTAGCCCCTACTGGAGTTCTGAATGCTGCACAATTAAGAGAAAAGCAAGAACATAATCAAGCAATATTGGAACTTGCATCATCTCTGAACTATCATGAATTTGAGGACATCAAGGACTGTATGTAATACCCTCTCCTATGGTGATACTTATAATTTTTGATTTGGACATTCTATTATGATGGTTAGAACTATACATTTACATTTATGTTTTGTGGATGATGATATGTTTATCAGATGAATGATATGCTCATTTATGGTTATCATTTATATGTTTATGAGATTAGAAAACCATTTATTTTTATATGTTTTATGGATCTAACCCAAGGATTTGAATCTAACCATTATCATGATGTTTTATGTTTCATGAACATGTGTCTGATGTGTTTTCATGACTCAGGATGAATTTGTAGGTACTCACTTATTGAGGTCCACACGATGTATCGATCCTGGTCATCTGCTTGCATATATCTGATTTGTATGTATATCCTATTGACGGGACTTTGTGACTAGGTCCGCCAACAGATGTAAGTTGTCACCGAGTATAGGGGTACCGGCCAACTTTGCCTGTAAAGGTTGTCTGGGAAAATGAGATTCCCCAAGAATCCAAGCACGTGAGAGTCAGGTCTCGACAGTGAAGGGCTCGGGGCTTGGTTGGGAGATGTGACTATTTTTTGAGGGGGATATCTGGTTATCTTCAACTCATCAACTCTGGGGATTCAGGTAAATGGGGTTTCCTCCAAGCATGTTTTTACTTAAAAAATAAACTTAAAAAGATGGTGCAGAGTTAGAAGTATTTCATCTACCTACAATTATGCTAAACATTTGAAACATAAACAATGCTCTAACACACTACACTAAATACTGAAGAAATATACAACTATCAGCTTATATTTTATTAGTAGCAAAGAAAGGAGGTCATTAATCTACTTTAAGCATTAGAGCAAAGGACATGAAGAACATAAAGCATAACATACCATCAACCCAGAAGACAGAGTACCAACAACATCATTGAGAGAACCCTTTCTTCCTCATTAACATCCTTCTAGCAAGCACTGGTGCATGGTACAATGATAACTCCTAGGGAGCATTTAACTACTGAAAGATTAAAACTATGGAGCATTGAGCTGTGCAACTAGAAAATGAGAAAAATGCTTTGCTATTAACTGTGGATTGCAAAATCATCAATTTTGCCGACCCTTGGAATGAGGTCAAACTTATTATTTATACACATCTTTTGACCTAACCCTAACCCTAACTTATTTTACACTTTTACAATAAAATACATTATTTGGTGGCCAATACTACCTGCACCATGTTACAAAAGACCTCGAGATGAAAAAGGCCTGACATGTCAGAAGAAAAAGAAAAGATAGATGGAGTGGAAGAATCAGCCTTGAGGAGAGAGCCGACAAGGAGAAAAAAGAAATTTGATCCCCAGGGATCGAGGCTACATGCCTCATAAATGAGAAAGTAATGCCCTGTCTCTAATGTGCCAGTGTATCTCTGAAGCAATGCCTTGGGAAGGCCATCTATCAGAAACCTCCTGTTGAGCTGACGTGCCTTGCTGCAATTATCCATCTTCTGACAACCTTTATTACTGTCTTGAAAGTGACCAATCAACATTGGGATCTGAGACATGGGTCACGTGAAGAATTCAAAAATGTGGGATCTAGAACTCCGAGATCTGGGGACTTGCGTTCCAAAAGAATAAAGAATACAAAATGTGATGTCGGGCTAAATTCTCCCAGATCTGAAGAAATTTATTGACATATATTTTCTCCCAAGCCTATAAAACTTGGCTAATGCTCTCTTCATCTATGCTTTGGATGGTATCCCACATGCTATAGACAACCTCCATTGCCTCCTCAACCTCTCCGGCCCCGCTCCAGAATTCGTTCACCATCTTAATGGCATCGTGTGATTGAATCATGGTCTTTGACAACCAGGACAACCAACCTTGATCAAAATCTCTGCCTGACGGATATAGGGATTCCATCCTTTCAACAAACTTTCCAAGGACATAATCCTCTGGGGTACATGTTCTAGTGGTGAGGGGATCAACTTGTGAAACCCCAACCACTAATGCCTAGAATAAGCCCAAGGGATATCGGGAACCTATTAGCTTTTACTTTAAGGTCTTAACCAGTTCCTTGTAAGCCTCAATTTTGAGGGCAAGTCTGGAGTACTGGACCTGGAGGGAATCATATGATTTTTTTCCTCTTAAAAAGCTAGACTCTGTGGCAACCTCTTCACCAATGCTGCAGATCTCCTCCAAATTGGCCTTCCATTTTTCATATTTTTCTAAGTCTAACTCCCATACCTAAGTGGAGCTTCTTGCGTGGCTAAGGGCGAGATCTACCCTATAGAATTTTGGGAGGGATGCCACCATAAATTATCTCATCGCCATTATTTGCTCGACTGCCTACCTATCTACTGCTTGCACCTTTTTATCCATCATGCGCAGTGAGTCCACATCGCCTTGTGCAAGCGGAAATCTGGAAGAAGAGGTTCCAGGGTGAACTTCGGCAAAGGGCCGTGTTAGTTTTGCCAGAAGTGCAAGGAGATTGGCATTTGTCTCTCTTTCCTCCTACAACTTCTGGACCTATTTCACATACCAAGCTTTGATAGCCTTGGTAGCCTCTTTTAGCAAGTTCAATTCCCCTTACTTGTTTCTTTTCGCCAGCTCGACCTCTACTATATTATAGTCTTCAGGCCTTGCGACCATTGCATCTGTATTTTCTGGGGGTGTTGCAATGACCACAATGGTGCTACCTAATGGGTTGGTCCAAAGAGTATGGACCACTCGTGCCCTTTTGGGCTTCCTTGTCTCAGCATTCTTGGCCATCATCTCGGCCAATGATAGAGGAGCACCCGTAGTCACCATCGGAGCTTTTCTTTTCCTAGTTTTTACCAGCCATTGGGGCGGTTGGGGTGGCCTGGCTGCCAATTCCTATTCGTTAAGATCCATTTCTGAATCTGGAAGCTCATTCCCTGAGTCTACATTTTCTTCGGGCTCTTTCTCCTGCTCCTATCCCAATTCCTTTTTCTCTTGTTCTTTTCTTATTTCCTATTCTTTAGAACCTTCTTTATTTTCCGTCGCGTTGGTGTCCTCTATAAAATCATCAAGGATCTTTTCCCCAGTCTCTGCTTCTCTATTCTTAGGACCTCATCTTCCCTCGTGGTATCAATAGCCTCTTCATTTTCTTCCTCCGGGACTTCTTGGTCCATTGGTTGCTACTTTTCTTGGGCCTTACTGGCCTCTTCTACTTCAAAATTCTCCTCCTCTCATCCTCCGGAGGTGGGTGAGGTTGCTGGCCAAAGTTTAGCAAGGTAGCCGCTATTATGACCTTACCAAAAGTGCTTCGGGGCACTTGATCACTCAAAGTCTCCAAAGGCACCTGGAGTGTGATCATCAGAGGTACGGTTATTCCTTAGGGTCTGGGTTCTCCTTCTATAAGGGGCTTGTCTGTAGGCTACCTTGGAAAATCTATGGTCTTCTAGACCTATGATTCTTCCTATTCAGGCTTAGTTTTTCCTCCTGAGCCTCTTGCTCTGATATGTCCTTTTCATTGGGGAGTTCTTCTTTCGCAGGGGCCTCTTCCTTTTGAGCCTTGATTTCTTTTACTACAGTATTGACGCCCTGTCAGATCTCCATGAGATCCTCCACTGAGAAGGTATCATCAAAATTATCATGCGCTAGAGAGGAGTCCAAGATATCCTCAAGTTCAGGAGAATCCAAACTTACATCCACTAGGAGCTTCTTGGGCATACCAAGGGGGGCACTTGGTGCGGGGGTCACAACTATTTTCTTTTTCCTGGTTAGAGAAGCCCTGGTGTCCAGAATGCTGGAAGACTCTACCTTAACAAAAGTTTGCCTATTCATCATCGCTGCCAATAAAATGGGTCCCGTTGAGTGAGCATATGCCATTGGGGTGATTGGGAGACCGACAGCCACCTGCATGCTGATTTGCTAGTTGGCCAATTTTTCCGCCTCCATTTGATCATGTAGTTTTTCCATTAGGAGTGTGGGAATTTGAGGGGATGCCTTGGGCACTAGGAATCCCTCCTTTTCTTTTCCTTTTCTCACACTCACTTCAGTGGGTGTGGCAGATGAAGAAGGTCCGACATCGGCTGAAGAAGAGATGGTCTGTTTGACCGTTGCTTTCTTACAGGTGCTTTTGGGGCACACCCGGGCAAAATACTTGTGACTTTCTTCTATGGTGGGGTTACATACCCTTTCAATCGTCAAATCCTCTAGAGTGGCCCAATCCACTGGAGGGAGGTCCAATTTGTCTAGCCTCTGTCCCTTGTATACTAGATCTTCCAACGACCCGCTGTCATTGAAACCCTTCAGGAAAGTTTGAAGGTCTAGCACCTCCATGAGCCCTTTGCTCATTCTTGTATGTTGCCAGGCCCTAAGATCAAATCTATCCTGGCAATCTTCCCAGAAGTCTTCAATGTCCTCTTTGTGTGGGGGGGACGCCCTAGGTAGTGCGATGACAATCTTGCCGCGGGGACCATAATGATTTCAGGCATGGTTGAATTCAACCAACTCGAATCCCTTTAACAAATTATCCACCTCCTGGGCTATGATGAGGTTGCATGTGTAATCCCTGTAAGAAAAGGGGAATGGGACATTGATGACCTTCTTCACTGTGAAGAAGGCATGCAGATCCATCATTTGCCTGCAAAATTCCAAAAGAATAATCCTATCCCTGCAATAACGGGGAAGGATGTAGGGCTTCCCATTGAAGCCTGTCACCCTTATGTATGTATGTCATCTGAATTAAAAAAAATATTGGCCATAAGAATTGACTAGTGTCATTGCCGCCTGTGAGAGGTGGTACCCATCTTGGGTAAGTGTAAGAATGTTGTGGTAAATGAAGGCGTCATTTACCTGGCAAAAATTTTCAAAGCTGAGCTCCCACTACAATTGGGGATAATGATCCCAAGGTGTGACCTATCCTGGACCATTCCCAAGCTCTGCAACTGTTCCTAGGCCCTGAAAAGCTGGCCTTTGCTATGCCAATTCCCACAACACATATGAAGTTATATAGAATTGTGAATTCTGGGCAATGGTCTTCTTCTATGTATCTACATGATTTGATATAATTGCTGCCCAGTTGAAAGTCCTGTTGTGTGTTGTTATGTAGTATAAGAAATAATACATCCATGCTAAGAATTCCTAGGCGTGGGGCCATCCAAATATTTTGCACAAAAATATTATGCCCGCTTGAATGGGCTCCCTGAAATCCCCACGTGGAATCTCCAATTTCATCCTTTTATAGTCTCGCTTTGGAGACCTCAACTAATGATTATTGAGGTGTTGCTGAGAAATGGTCTCAGCCTCACCGAATTCCTTTAGTGAGCTGGCCCTAGTGATGATGGCGAACCCTTTGAACTATGGAATTCCCAACCTAGAAGCAAAGGTGGGAGAATCCAATGTGATGATTGTGGCTTGATATTACAGCGGCCAAAGATCTAGAAGTAAGACTGAGTGAGTGGCCAGGTTATACAATGTCGCTAGCTACTAGATACATTTAGGTGATTGCACCACACATGGAAAGTTTGTGGCCTTGATGATGCTGGAGGAAGCTAGGCAAGTGGCTATCTTATCCCCATGTTCCTTTAACCTGTAAGTGGTCTGGATGAGACCTTGTAATTTGCTCCAACTCTTGGGGTCTAGATCTGTTATCTCATGAACTTTGGAGTCTATCTTGAACCCCACAACACCTCCATCCTTTGGATACTTAGAGTTCAGAGGTAGCTTTGCCAACATCCTTTGAATCTTTGATTTTTGGTTGCCCGGGTGGAGGTAGTTGGTAGTTCCGGTCTATCAGGAGGTGCAAAATTGTTAGATGTTTTGAATTAGCTTATCAGCAACCTGCAAGACTAGAAAACTGTAAGGACATACATCAACATGAATTAAAACTTTGGGAGATTACTCACCAGCCCGCACCTATCAAGAAAACGTTAGCACCTATATCAAAAGTTTTGGAGTATCTAAAAAATGAACATGGCTTAAGCATTCTGGAGTGTGTGGACATGGTGAGAAGGAAAAGTAGGAGGCAAGATCTTGCTGGGAGTTTGGATTTCGGACAAACATGCCATTGTCGATGTGACTGGGGATAAGTTTAATTCTGGCACATGGGAAAATGGCAGGTAGTGTAAAGACAGATATGAAATTGATTAGGACAAGTGGGCCAACACGGGGAAAAATTGAATGCCAGATTGGATGCATTTTAAATGCCATATGTGGGAAATTAATCTTGCCATTAATGTGACAAGGTAGAGGAGAGAGAAAGTTGCCATGGTTCAAACTAGTGAGGTACCAAGTTCGAACTGTGGTGACCTTGTCTCGGTGAGCTCGATCTCATGAAGCAAAAATAAAAGATAGAGTGTGAAGAACTCGCAAGCTCTGAGGGATATACATAGCACATATATACATAATATACATAAAAATTATAAGAGGGCTGAGGGCCAAAGTGTATACACATAAGATACAAAAAATATACATCATCTACAACAATATACAACAAAAATGGAATACAGAGCAACTACCCTAAAACAAAACTAGAATGTACATAGTATACACTATCCTACATCTGCACAAAGGGCAGACAACCCTCTGGCAGAGCCGAGCCACCAATGGGTGGCAGACCAAACAATGAGAAATGCAAAGATAGAAACAAAGCAAAGCAAATCCCAAACAAAACAAAAACAAGAAAAACCAACATAAAACAAAAATAGAGAGCGAAGGCAAGAACCAGAAACACCAACCAGGAATTTGAAGAATGACAAAGGGAAGAAGCACTAAGACCGCTCTGCAACAGCTTTAACCTCCAATGCCAAGATCAGCTATCGAAGGTCGATTCATCGTTACCCACTAAGCTCAGAGAAACTTTCACTCAATTCACACTCAAATCGCCAATGAATCACTCTGAAAACTCTAAGTGTTTTTACTCATGGTAAATGTGAAAATGACAGGTAAATCTTATTTATACTTGAGGTAAAAAGAAAGTTACCTTCTCTCTAAAAACTTTGGAATAGGTGAACCGCTAGTCTTTGGGCCCGGGGATTCCAAACAACCATGTCTTCTTAGGAGAAGAAGACATCATGATAGAGAATCATGGAGTCCAGAATCTAGCTTCTGGAAAGGAAACAACCAACTCTGGGACCAGGTCTCGGAGATGCAAACGAAAAAAATAAAATAAAACAAACACTCCAGGAAGAAAAAACCAGAGAAAGAAACAAAAGAAACAAGGGAAAAGAAAACAAGGCAAGAGCCAAAAGAAAAAAAGGGGGACCCAACATTTTGCACACAAAATGTAGGGACGGGTATGCAGGGCATAACAAATGGTAACTACTTGGGATGAATGCCTTAGTGCATTTGAGAACTAGAGAATCTCTGGTTAGTAAAATTGGAACAATACTCGAAGCATCTTTCTTGCAAGGTGTGAAACATCTGAGAAAATTTGGCCATACGCGATTCAATCCATGATCCTTTCATCAGTTGTGAAGTGTGTGCTTTGGAAGGAAGTCAAGCTGATGACCTCTGGGAGAAACAGAGAAGAGGCACTAAGTAAACTGAACCTGAAGTCATCAATTTCACTCATTTCTCCTAGATACCAGAGTCTTGTCCCATCTTTTCTTTTGTTATTTTACTTTCTTCTGGGTGGGAGGGTGGTACCTCTTTCACCATTAAGCTTAAGCTTAGCTAAATTCAATGGTGGTACTTCTTTCACCCCTCCACCCACCTTAATTTGTTGAATGGGGAAGGAAAACTTTAGACCCAAAAAGAATCTCTAAAAGTGCAGACTTGGGTTAATCAACCAGTGCGACCGATCTACTCTTGGTGGGTCCGATTACTTGTTCCTTTAAAATTTTGTTTTAACTAATTGCTAGACTTTCGGGGATAAATTTGATGAAGACTACTCATAATTTACCACAAAACTTGCAAAATAACTCTGGAGACCAGACCAATTCCACCATGCTAACAATAGACTCAAAGTTTGCCGGCATGCCAAAGTCACCATCCCGGAGACTAGATGTTATGCGAAGCATACCAGCCTACGAAAGGGGAGAAAAACACTGGAAACCCAGAAAAGAAAATGAAAGAAATCAAGTCAAAGAAAACAAAAGAAAAGGGGTAGTCCCAGAGGATGGCCAACTAAAATATTTACAAAGAAAGGCACCCCCAAATGGGGACACTGGGAAAGAAATATTTACAAGAGATAATATTTACATATAGTACAACTCTAGGCAAATCTTCCTTATTCAAAATAATATTTGAGAAACTATCCATTGATGGGAAATGAGACAGGTTCTCTAGTCATGGTATTAAGGTGATAGATATTTGCCCCACAGATCTCTGAGATCAAGTATGGTCCGAGCTGTTAGCACTGTGTTGGAAAAATTTAAATTTCCTAGTCTTTAGCTTTTCCCACACTTTCTGGTTTCAAATATTATGCTTTACCGCCAAAAAGAAGTCAAAAATCCTTTTTAAGTCACGCTTTTTGTTTGCTCGATCTGTCGCGTCGGTCATATGTCACTGTTGTCAAGTTGCGCGAGTGCACGACGAGCTGTCTGTAAAGGGAATTCGTACAGTCGTGAGCTGTTTATGTCTAGTTATCTTTTGTCTGCGAGTGAGCGATGTCTATGTTTTTAAATCATAAATCGCGTAGTCGCGATCTATTCAGGACTTGTTTTAAAAGGATAGCGAGTCAGCAACGAGTTGAAATCTGTTTGTCGCGTAGTCGCTCTAAGGTTATTCTGTCTGCTTCATGCTCCGCGAGTGTGCGATGAACTCATGTCATGAAGGTCGCTCACTCGCTCATGTTTTAACTTGTTTGTCTTTTGCAGTGTGAGTGCGCGACGAAGAGGTGAAGTGTTAAGTGAGGACTTGTCGCTCAGTCGCACAAGTCATTTTCAGCGGTCATAGCAGTCTGCGACCGAGCGACTAAAGAACTATTAGATGCCTCGCTCACTCGCCGATGGTTAGGTGACATCAAAAAATAGCTCGTGAGGGTGCAGCAAGTTAGAAAAAAGAGATAGTCGCGCACTCACCATCAGAAATAGAATATGAAATGTTAGCTCGCGGGTGTGCGATGAGTAAAAAAGGGAAAGCGTCGCGCACTCACTGATCAATGCAAATAAAAGAAAATTAGCTCGCGGGTGTGCGACGAGCCAAAAGAAGAAGGTCATCGTGCACTCACAGTCCATAATGAAATGAAGTTTCTCAGCTTGCAAGTATGCGACCAGTCCAAGAACAGAATGCATCGCTCACTCGTGCATAAGATAAAAGCTGGAACAAAAGTTGCGCGAGTGTGTGACCAGATAGAGTAGTCAGCAAAGGAATGAATTGTCGCTCACCCGCTCAGATCCAAAAGTGAAATTTTCAAGTCAGCGAGTGTGCGATTAAAGAATAGCTAAAAGACAAGAGGCATGGTCGCTCAGTCGCTGATCAATTCAGATAAAGGGAAACGAGCTCGTGAGTTGGCGACTAAGGAAAGAAAAAGCACTGTCGTGCACTCACCGATCAATGAAGGTGAAAGAAAAGCCAGCTCGCGAGTATGCGATGAGGTAAAAAAGGGAAAGCGTCGCTCACTCGCCAGTCAATGAAGGTAAAAGAAAAATAGCTCGCGAGTGCGCGACCAGACAGAGTAAGGAAAGAAATGAATTGTCGCCTAGTCACCCAGACTCAGGTATAATGAAAAGTTAGCTCGCGAGCGTGCGACAGGTGAGAGGTGAAGGGCATCGCTCACTTGCATGACCCCAAAAGCAGACCATAAAAGTAGCACGAGTATGCGATAGAATTAAAATGAAGTCAAGGATTTGGTCATCGCTCACTCGTCGAAGGTGAAAAATAGAGCAAGAATGGATGGCGAGTACGCAACCAATTGAAGAGCAGGAAGTGCGTCGCTCACTCGCAAGGGTCTTTCCTAAAATGAAGAAACAACACTGAGGCCAGAATTGCTGTGAATGCCAGGTGGGTGGAAGTTGTTTCCTTTTGATTGGCTCACTGTCAAAGAAATGAACAGATGGGATGCGAAGCTTAAAGGATAAATATGGTTAAGCCACAGAAGATAAACCTTGTTAATTAGCTACCACCTTGTTAATTAGTTGTTGCAAGCTATTGTGTAATCCTTCCCAGATGTCTGTAGCTTGTTGTATCCTTGTGCTATAAAAGGATCCCAAGACGATTGGTACAAGGATGGTCATTTTTCTGTTTGAAAATAATACTAAGTCTGGTCTTTCTGGAGAAATTTCTGTTAAATGTAGTAACTGATGATGACCTTTGAGTAAAATCCAATTCACAGTTTCTGAAGCATTTAGTGGATTTTCTGTCTTCATTTGCATTCTGATTTTTATTTAAATTGAATGTTCAAGGAGCATTTTTAATTTATATGTCTGTAAGGCAGATATATGAGATACTTCTAAGGTTCTTTCAAGGAGAGAATATACTTTAGAGATATTTCAACAAAGTTTAGGGTAGCAAATGAATTTGATCGATTAGTCTGGTTAAGTGTACTGAGGTAGTTATATAAGGTATATCTATTTTTGTGTCTGATCCTGTAATTGTCTTAAGTTTGGTCTTCAATCATGCTGGTTAAAGTTATTCACAGATGACTCCATGCCCTTAGATTGAGCACTGGTCTATTTTTGTT
>MU226361.1:1673706-1689725 GCA_018584345.1 Thuja plicata | reverse complement strand
CACAGCCAAATAAGAACCTCAAGGAGGAAAATAAAATGGATGCATTGGTAACTATAGTGAAAGATCTTGCTGCCAAGGTGGATAAGAATGAGAAAGGATTTCAAAATAATAGACCACAGTTTCAAAGACAGGAGAGACCATATAGACTACAAGACTTCTCTTATAAGACTCAGTGGAAGGATGGGAAACCTGTGTTAGAGGAACAGAGTGATCCCAAAAACAAAGAAATTCTTGACCCATTAAAAAACAACAGTGCCCATAATGTGGAAAACACTCCTTGGTGTATGGCTTGCAATATGCCCCATTCCCCATATCAATGTGCAGTAGCTCTAAGCTTATTGGATCAACATGAAAACATTGGAACACAAGAAGATCAAGATGAGAAGAAACCTGCAGTAAACATGTGTGAATTCACCATTGAAGATGATAATGGTAGTTCGGATGAAGAATTAGAAGAGATCCCAATTGCAGTGAAAAATACCAGCACTAAAGTAGGGCAATTCCCATTTGGAATGCCTAATGAGGAAGAGATAAGATGTTTTACCATTGCTGCTGTAACACAAACAAGAAGTTCATATCAGCTCAAGAATAGAAAAATTGACCAAGGTGTGGTACAACTTGGCTCACCTGTCATTATAGAAGTTGTAAGTGAAGAAGTTACACAAAAGAGAGATACCGTAACTGAAGGAAATAAAGTCACCCCAACTCATGACCACCAAACAAAGCCATTGAAAGAAAGTATAGGTAAAGTGCCTCCTGATGATAATATAGCTCTCCCTACTTTTAATATGAAGCAAGCTTTCTCCCAAATGAAGGTTTCTGTTCCTTTGATTGAAATGTTTAAAATTAAGGAACATAGGGATGCAACATTTTCATTATTCTCTGACTTGCCTGTTTCACTTAATAATATTGCTTTGAGAGATGAACTGAAAAATGAGTGTGAAGAGAATTATAAAATCCCAATTTGTTTGCGAAATATGGTCATTCAAGAGCCAGATCAGATTGATCCTTTTTATGTTACATTTCTCACAAAAAATATGTTGTTAAAGAATTGTATGATGGATTCAGGAGCTGCTGCTAATGTGATGACTTATACTGTTATGAAGAAATTGGGTCTAAATGTGGATACTACTGGTGGTAAATGCTATGCTATGGACACAGGGAAGTACCTGTGGTAGGAACTTTGCATGGATTAGAGGTGAAATTTTTTGCTTATCCTAAAGTTGCTTTCAAGATAGATGTTGTGGTGGTGGATTCACCACCCCATTATGGTATGCTCTTATCAAGACAATGTGCTGCGGCCATTGGAGGACATGTACAATTGGATTTATCTTTTGCTACCATTTTTGTTAATGGAAAAAAGGCCAAATTACTAAGGGAACCTAGATCTCCTGTTTATGTTGAAAAGTTTCAGCCTAATATGTTAAATTGTTGTGTGGATGTGGACATAGACAATTTCAAAGTGGAAGAAATTCAACCACAATTGAAAAATACAGAACCTATCATAGATGAATTGAAGTTGTAGCAGCGAGGGCTCTGGTAGATGTATTTTGATGGAGCATGTTCCAAAGAGGGATCAGGGGCGGGTGTTCTATTTGTCTCTCCTTCAGGTATTACTTTCAAATATTCTTTCCTGTTATCATTTCAGTGTACAAATAACACTGCTGAATATGAAGCATTATTGTTGGGATTGGAAATAGCAATGAAGCATGGCATAAAATTTTTGAGAGTTTTTGGAGATTCAGAGTTAGCTATTTCCCAAATTAGAGCAAAATATGCTGCCAAAAATGATAGGTTGAAACAGTACAAGCATGCTGTGTGGGATAGTATCTAGTTTTTTGATGCATTTTCCATTGAGTGGATAGAGAGACCTAAAAATATCATGGCAGATTTTCTTACTAATGTAGCTTTGAGAAATGATGATTTAACATTAACTGGGATATCTATTGTAGAAACTAAGACCAGGCCTACAATCCCTGATAATGTATATAATTGGCAAGTTTTTGAGAGTGATGAGGACATCTTAAACTTCATTCAGTGTGTGGATAATTATTATAGTCAGGTTATTGATTTTAATAATCTGATAGAAATCATTGATAAGAAAGAAACTATTTTTGATAATGAGATTCTGTAGTTTCAAATAAATCAAATCCCTAAGGGATTGACTCAATTAGAAGGATTGTTCATTGATAATGACAGTCATATGTGCCATAAGTCCCCCGCCAAGTTGAATGATTATGAGGAGATAAATTTGGGATCAGAATGTAACCCCAAGATTGTATACATTGGAAAGAAATTGGCTCCTCATGTGAGGAAAAATTTGATTAGTCTGCTTAAGAGGTTTAAGCATGTTTTTGCTTGGTCTTATGAAGACCTTAAGGCTTACAGAGAGGATTTGTTTCAACATGAAATTCCATTAAAAGATGACAGTCAAACCATCATTTTACCACTACTTGGTGACACACAAAATGTTTAAGGTCTGCGTCTCATTGTTCTTCCATTCGCATCAGATTCAGGAGTTGAACCTCCATAATATTATCCCGATTGCTGAATTCCTGCATGAATTGTAAAACCAGGATCTGTAAGTTAATCGGGAACACTAGATTTTGTCCATAAACTAGATGGAATGGGGATATTCCTAGGGAAGTTTTAATTCAAATGCAATCCACCTAGAGGGCGAATCTCAGCTTTTGGTGCCAGTCCTAGGGATTCTGATCTAACAGGTGTTTGATCACTCCAAGAAAATTTTTGTTTGTTGATTCAGCAACACCATTCCCCTGGGGGTAATAGTTGCTAGAGAAATTTAGAGTGATCTTCTAGTCATAGGCCCATTTGATTAGTTGTGCCAAAGAAAATGCTAGACCATTGTCACATACTATAGCGAAGGGCATTTTGAATCTCGTGATGATGTTTTCTTCCAAGAATTTGATAACCATGTCTGTCATGTTATTTTTGCAAGGTATGGCTTCAGATCATCGGGTGTTGTAATCGGTTGCAGTTAGGATGTATCAGTGGTTGGTAGACAAGTTGGGGTTGATTTCCCTAATAAAGTCAAATGCCCATAGGGTAAAAGGTCTATCTTTGAACACTGGCTACAAGGGCATAGCTGGGTTACACTCATGATGTGCCGTGGTTTGACAAGTATGGCACTTCTGTACATGAGTGTAGACATCTTTAAATATGTAGGGCCAATAGTATCCAGCCCAAAGGATTTGATGGGTGGTGGCGTCAGCTGAGCCATGCCCAGTCCCAAACTACCCATGAAACTCTTCAATCATTTTCGTAGCTTGGTCCCTATCGATGCACCAAAGGTACATCCCTTCATAATTCCTATGATAAAGCATGGAGTTTTTGATCATGAAGTGGGCACTTTTCATCTGTAGGGAATGACATTTGTTGGGAGGCAACCCCTCTAGGTATCTTTTATTTAACAATAAGTACACCAAATTGGTGTACCACGAGTCTTGAGTGCTAGACTCCACTGTGTATGTTTGACATTCTATGTGGGGAGTCTCTTTCGCCATCGCTTGACTTATTCCTTGGCCTCAGAATATCTTCATGGGTTGCATTTCTAAATCATATTCCTGGAGGATGGCCATCCATTTCCCTGTCTTTCACCCAATTCACTTTGCATTAGCAGAGATTTTACAGCTTGGTTCAAGATGATAGCATGCACCTTGCTCTGGAGAATGTAATGCCAAAAATTCTTCATGGCGTGAACAAGAGAAAATGCCTGCTTTTCCATTGATGAATACCAGAATTCAACATTCTTGAAGGAAGAGCTCATAAAAGCTATTGGTCATTCTTCCCCTTCGACCTTTTGGGTCAATACTGCCGCGACAAAGTGCAGCGAAGCAAAGGAGTAAATGTAAAATGGGAGGGAGCAGTTTGGACTAGCCAGGACCGGTGCCTCTGTTATCATCTGTTTAATCTGGGTGAACACCCACTTTGCTTCAGGACTCCACTCAATTTTGGTGTCTTTCTTCATCATCTCGTTGAGTGGCTTCACAATTTCAGTGAATCCAGTGATGAACCGCCGAACAAAGTTGATCTTTCCAAAGAAAGATCGCATCTCTTTCTTGCTATCGGGCATTTGCAAGTTTAGTAGTGCTTCAACTCTCTCTGGGTCAATAGATATACCCTTCTTAGAGATGATATGCCTGAGAAAATTCCCTTCAGTGACCCCAAATATGCACTTCTTGGGGTTGAGGGATATTCCATACCGGTGACATCTCTCACAAATCTAGGCGAGGTGGGTGGAATAGTCATGCCTGTCCTGGGAAAAGATAGTCAAATCATCCATGTAGATGATTATGCACTGATTCATAAGGCCCTCAAATGCAATTTCCATGGCCTTCTTAAATGTGGCCCTTGCATTAATCAAGCCAAAGCGTGTTCTATCTTCATACTTAACCATGACTTGGTTATAGTCAGAGTATCCATCCAAGAAAGACATCATTTGGGATCCATTCACCATCTGCAACACCTCATCCAATGAGGGGAGAGGGTGATTATCCTTATTGGAGGCTCTAATCAAATTTCAGAAATCCATGCAAAGGCAAATTTCACCGCTCTTCTTTCTCATAGGGACCAAATTGGCAACCCACGTAGTATGCCGGATTGGAAAGATTATCTAGGCTGACAGTAGTTTTTCCACCTCCTGATGAATTAGAGGCTCAATTAGTGGGTTGATTGGCTTTTGATTTTGCCAAAAATGCTTAGCATCAGGTTTTAGTGGGATGGTATGAGTCATAATGGATGTGTCATATGTTTTCAAATCCTCATTCCCCCATGTGATCATGTCTATGTATTCTTAGAGAACCATGAGAATATTCTCCTTCTCCTCAGGGGAGTAGGAGGTACCAATGTGTATCATCTTTTCTTCACCAAGTTGGTCGATGTTCACTTTTTCAAATTTTCCTCCCTCAGAAGAGGATGATATCTTTTCTCGGCCCTGAGGGTCTAAGTCAAAGATTCATTCAAGTGCGACCATCCCCTTCAAGATGGTGTTGGTAGGCAGGTCCATGATCCCATCATATTCATCATCCTACCCAGTGTCATTGTGGTCTCGTTCCTCCACTATCTAGTCTTTGAAAATACCAACATTGGCTATGAAGGCCAAGATATGTTGATCGTCCTCAAAAACTTGAAAGTGGGTGACATTATCTAGAATGGATGGGGTGGGGATCATCTCAACAGAAAATCTCCAGAGTTGTGAGCTGGCCATGGGCTCAAGTGTGCTTGCAGAAATAAGGGCATCTGGGACATAGTTCTGTTGTCGGGGAATGAGGCTCCATGCCCGATTGCGGTATGCAGCCAACCTCTTATCATGACACGTGTACAGACTTCAGACTTGTTTGATAATCAACTTTGAATCACCTAGGGCCCAGAGGTGAGTGATTCCTTTCCTTAATGCAAATAGGAGTCCAAGGACCAAGGCCTCATACTCTGTAATGTTGTTTGTACAGTTGAACTATAGCCTATAGGACATGAGGAAGGATTTCCCTCGTGGGTTGATTAATTCTACTCTGACCCCACAACCTTGTTTGGATTGGGACCCATCAAACTTAAGGGTCCACAAATCATTGCTTATCGTCTGGAGCTGGGGAGATGGAGCAGTCTTCAGATTGTTTTTGGGAGACTTAGGAGGAGTTTCCTCCCATGCTACCTCTAGAGGGGTTTGGGGTTGAGATCCCCAGAGAAGTAGCACTGAAGAAGTGCTTCCAGTAGGGATACTGGGCTAGAGGGAATCATGTTCATGCTCTTTATTTTGGAGGGCATCAATGTGCCGAGTAGTGATGGAAAGACAAGCCTCACACTCTAGCTCTGAATGCTTCTGATAATGTACCTGGCACCAAGTTCCGGACAAGAGTGTAGCGGGGGTCGCTGTGGCATCCTAAGAGTTAACCTCAACCCTAAACTTTTCTTCTAGGTCTTGGGTTCTCTACAGAACTATGGGATCCTCTCCCGGGGTGAAATTGAACATTAAGATTTCAAGGGGTTGGTACACCCTGGGGGAAGTCTTAGAGAATAAGACCTCATTAACCCTCCCGACTTTGATAAGGGCCTGCTTCTTCTGGGGCTCACTTTCAACCTGGATCTTGTTTGATTCTCCTTCCCAGGGGAGCCATAAGTGGGAGAAGTCGGTCAAAAAGTATCCATTCAGGGACTTAGACCAATTCTGACTTAATAACATCCCATAAGTCTCTGGGATGTCCACCACTTGAATATCGATTATGCTAGCTATTCTAGGGTCCTAGATGAGCTGTATCTAGACATTCTTCAATTCACCTACCATCTTCATAATAGTTTTATCCAACTGAATTAATGCACCATTAGATGGGGTGGGTCAGAATCTGAGCTTCTGGCATATGGATAAGGGCATGATGTTTCCTGAAGCTCTAGAATCTACTAGGCAGTTGTGTATGTTTTTGCCTTGTATGTTCAGGCCTAGTAGGAATGGGGGATCTTCATTATTTCCTTAGAAGATGGCCACATTGGCATCCTCAAAAGAGACAGTCTTGGGCGGGTGATTGACAGCTTCTGGATTTTCCAAGAGTTTCAGAAGAGACTTCTTCTTCTCGGGATAGTTTAGCAAAACCTCCATGAAGGTCATGGAGGTGGTGGTTTGTTCTAATTCCTTCGTGATGTCAAACCTTCCTCCCCAGAATTGGTGGCTTCCCTCAGCCGGGTCCTTGGCTTGGTTAGAGCTAGAACCTTTTAGAGGGACAGGCCAGTCGGTTGCATTGTCCTAGGGAGGAGTGTGTGCAGGAGGTGTTGGCATGCAAACTGGTCCTTTACCAACCTGGCTTTGAGTGTTGTAAGGAGCCCGTGGGTTGGTGAAGGCATTGGCCTCAAAGGCTAGAATTGACTCATCAAAGAATCCTTGCAATTTGGATTCTTCTTTGTCTTCTCTGGTGGATCCAAAGAAGACGGTCTCACAGGTGAATGCACCCTAGGTTGTCTCTTGCACAGGAGGTTCTGGGGGAGTAGGATCAGAAGATTATTTCCTGTCTAGATGGGAAATCATGATGACCTTCTCTAGCGTGGCATAGTTTACCTTGTCGTGGGAGCCTATGTCATGCAATCTACACTAATTGGTCATGGACTGGAAGTCTACGATTGGCGTGAAATGGGATGGTCTAGTGGCATTCTGATTGGCATTTTGGTTCAGAGGTGGACCTCTGGTGTTTGCATTGTTGTTGGTTGGGCCGAGGCCTGTTGTTGAAATTTCTTCCCCTAACATTATTGTTTCGTTGGCCAGAGAAAATATTCCTCTCTAAGAATTGGAATTCTGGGGTGTGTAGGACCCCGCCTTCAGTTGACCCATGTCCAAAGTCAGGGTAGACATCATTCATCGGAGGGATTCAACCTTGGCAGTCAACTGAGTGTTCACGTCATAATGTGATGGTTGTTATTGTTGGTTCCCTGGAAAGGTAGCAGCATTTTCCAGAGTCGAGGGTGGCAATCCTCCAGCCGCGGATGACTAAAAGAAGGGCACTCAAGATGGTTGTGTTTGTGGTTGTTATGTCTGCTGTAGCTGGTTCCAAGGGAAATATTCTAGGCCCATTATTATCTGAGTCTGCGATGGATATACGTACTGGGCCTACTGGTCTATTGGCGGTGGCGGGGGAGTCATGGCCATCGCGGGGGCACCCATTGTCAGATTGGGGTTATATCCCCCAGCGTAAGGAGTTCTGCCAAGGATCATGTTAAATGGTGTGCTCTGCCCAATCCCACTCAGGGATTTGTTGAGGCCGCAGGCCAGCTCTAAGGCTAGGTTGTAGAATTTTGCGTCAAGATAGGTCTGTATGGTCACTTCCGTGGATGGGATGAAGGGGCCCGTGCAGCGCTTCAGGGTGCACTAGAACCGATGATTGAATGCTAAAAGGGGTTCATTTGGTTCCTTCCTAATGGAAATTAACTGGTTGTGGGACCAAGATAGGTCCACGTGTACACGGAAGGTAGCCAAGAAGGCGTCTTCCATGTCCTGCCAGCTGTTGATGGAGTTGGCGGGAAGTTTGAGGCACCAGTTCAATTCATTCTGTCCTAGGGATAGAGGGAATATCCAGGTCACAATGTATTGATGTTGGATCTGGTGTCAGTTCATGGCATCTTTGTATGGCTGCACATGCTCTTTTGTGGTTTGTGAGCTTAAGTGCTCATATCAGGGACAAATCTTTTCAGGGTGCAGGGGTAAATCATTGGTTGCACCTAGAAAAGTTCCCATTGGGGACCCGGTATTTCCAAAATAAGTAGCCATTAGGGGAGTTGGGTTTTGATTAGGTTGAGCGTTAATCCCCAAGATTGTCAGGGGGACATGGGTATTATGTGGTACACTTAATCCCCAGACAATGGTGGCTGGTCAGATTTACGGGGTCTATTTCTTTTGAGAAAGGGGCTCAAGTTCCACAAACCTTCTGGGATTGGGGGTTTATCTAAGGACTCTTTCAAACCTCGCTGGGGAGAAAGACCCAATCCCACTGAAGGCTTGACTACTAAAACTATGGCTTGGGGAACCCTCAGGCGGTGTAAAATCTGAATCCTAAGAGGGGGACAAGTTCATGCCCTCCTTCTAGTGCCAGTTTCAGGGGATGAGTTCATGCCCTCCTTCTAGTGTCAGTTTCTGTTAACGGGACTTTGTGACTGGGTCTGCCAACAGATGTAAGTTGTCACCGGGTACCAGGGTACTGACCAACTTCACCTGTAAAGGTTGTTCAGGGAAATGAGATTCCCTGGGCCTCCAAGCATGTGAGAGTCAGGTCTTAATAGTGCGGGGCTCAGTTGGGAGATGTGACTATTTTTTGAGGGGGATAGCTGGTTATCTTCAACTCATCAAATCTGGGGATTCAGGTAAACAAGGTTTCCTCCAAGCATGTTTTCACTTAACAAATAAACTTAAAAAGATGGTGTAGAGTTAGAAGTATTTCATCTACCTACAGTTATGCTAAACATTTGAAACATCGACAATGCTCTAACACACTACAATAAATACCAAATTAATATACAACCATCAACTTATATTTTATCAATAAAAAAGAAAGGAGGTCATTAATCTACTTTAAGCATTAGAGCAAAGGACATGAAGAACATAAAGCATAAAATACTGTCAACCTTGAAGACAAAGTACCAACAACATCATTGAGAGAACCCTTCCTTCCTCATTAACATCCTTCCAACAAGCACTGGTGTGTGGTACAATGATAACTCCCAGTGAGCATTTAACTAATGAAAGCTTAAAACTATGGAGCATTAAGCTTTGCAACTAGAAAATGAGAAAACTACTTTGCTATTAACCGTGGACTGCAAAATCATCAATTTTTTTGACCTTTGGAATGAGGTTGGAATTATTATTTATACATATCTTTTGACCTAACCCTAACCCTAACTTATTTTACACTTTTACAATAAAATATATTATTCGGTGGCCGGTACTACCTGTACCACGTTAGAAAAGACCTCGAGACAGAAAAGGCCTGACATGTCGAAAGAATAAGACAAGAAAGATGGAGTGGAAGAATCAGCCTCAAGGAGAGAGCCGGGAAGGAGAAAGAAGAAATCCAATCCCTGGGGATCAAGGCTACATGCCTCATAAATGGGAAAGTGGTGCCCTGTCTCTAATGCGCCAGGTGTATCTCTGAAGCGGCTCCTTGGGAAGACCATCTGTTAGAAACCTCCCGTTGAGCTGACGTGCCTTGCTGCAGTTATCCATCTTCTAACAACCTTTATTATTGTCCTGAAAGTGACCGATTAGCATTGGGATCTGAGACATGGGTCACATGAAGAATTCAAAAATGTGGGATCCAGAACTCCAAGATCCTGGGACTTGCATTCCAAAAGAATAAAGAATACAAAATGTGATGTCGGGGTAAATTCTCCCAGATCTAGAGAACTTTATTGACTTATATTTTCTCCCAAGCCTCTAACACTTCACTAATGCTCTCTTCATCTATGCTCTAGATGGTATCCCACCTGCTACGGACAGCCTCCATTGCCTCCTCAACCTCTCTGGCCCTGCTTCAAAATTTTTTCACCATCTTAATGGTGTTGTGCGACTGAATCATGGTCTTTGACAATCAGGACAACCTGCCTTGATCAAAATTTCCACCTGACAGATACAGGGATTCCATCCTTTCATCAAACTTGCTGAGGACATAATCCTCCACAGTACATGTTCTAGTAGTGAGGGGATCAACTTGTGAAACCCCAACCATGAATGCCTGGAATAAGCCCAAGGGATATCGGGCACCTGTTAGCTTTTCCTTTAAGGTCTTAACCAGTTCCTTGTAAGCCTCAATTTTGAGGGCAAGTCTGGAGTACTAGAATTGGAGGGAATCATATGATTTTTCTCCTCCTTAAAAGCCAGACTTTGTGGCAACCTCTTCACCAATGCTGTGGATCTCCTCCAAATCGGCCTTCCATTTTTCATATTTTTCTAAGTCTAACTCCCATACCTGAGTGGAGCTTCTTGCGTGGCTAAGGGCGAGATCTACCCTATAAAATTCTGGGAGGGATTCCACCAGAAATTCTCTCATCGCCGTTATTTTCTCGGCTTCCTACCCATCTACTACTTGCACTTTTTTCTTCATCATGCGCAGTGAGTCCACGTCGCCCTATGCAAGTGAAAATCTGGAAGAAGGGGTTCCAGGGTGAACTTTGGCAAAGGGCCATGTTAGTTCTTCCAGAAGTGCAAGGAGATTGGCATTTGTCTCTCTTTCCTCCTACAAATTCTATCCTTTTTTTGCATACCAGGCTTCTATAGCCTTGGTAGTCTCTTTTAGAAAGTTCAATTCCCCTTGCTTGTCTCTTTTCCCCAACTCGACCTCTGTTATATTATAGTCTTCAAGCCTTGCAGACATTGCCTTTGTATTTTCTAGGGGTGTTGCGATGACTGCAATGGTGCTACCTGCTAGGTTGGTCTGGAGAGTATGGACCACCTGTGCCCTTTGGGATTCTTTGTCTTGGCATTCTTGGCTATCATCTTGGCCAGTGATAGAGGAGCACCCGTAGTCGCCGCTAGAGCTTTTATTTTCTTGGTTTCTACCAGCCATTGGGGTGGTTGGGGTGGCCTGGCTGCCAATTCTTGTTCATGAAGATCCATTTCTAAATGTGGTAGTACATTCCCTGAGTCTACATTTTCTTCGGGCTCTTTCTCCTGCTTCTGTTCCGGTTCCTTTTGCTCTTGTCCTTTTCTTATTTCCTGTTATTTAGAACCTTCTATATTTTTCGTCGTGCTGGCGTCCTCTGTAAAATCACCCGAGATCTTTTCCCCGGTCTCTGCTTCCCTATTCTCAGGGACCTCATCTTCCCTGGTGGTATCAGTAGCCTCTTCATTTTCTACCTCTGGGACTTCTTGGTCCATTGGTTGCTGCTATTCTTGGGCCTTACTGGCCTTGTCTACTTTAATGTTCTCCTCTATTGGGACATCCTCTGGAGGTGGGTGTGGTCATTGGCCAAATTTTAGCAAGGAGGCAGCTGTTACAACCTTACCAAAAGTTCTTCGGGGCACTTGATCACCCGAAGTCTCCAAAGGCACCTGGAGTGTGATGGTCAGAGGTATGATTGTTCCCTGGGGTCCGGGTTCTCCTTCCATCAGGGGCTCATCTGTAGGCTATCTTGGCAAATTCATGGTCTTTTGGACCTGTGATTCTTCCTATTTAGGCTCAATATTTTCCTCCTAAGCCTCTTTCTATGATATGTCCTTTTCTGTGGGGAGTTCTTCTTCTGCAAGGGCCTCTTCCTCTTGATCCTTGATTTCTTTTACTGTAGTATTGACTCCCTGCTGGATCTCTAGGAGCTCCTCCGGTGAGAAGGTGTCATCAAAATCATCATGCAGTGGAGAGGAGTCCAAGATATCCTCAAGTTTGGGAGAATCTGAACTTACATCCACTGGGAGCTTCTCGAGCATACCAAGGGGGCGCTTGGTGTGGGGGTCACAACTATTTTCTTTTTCCTGGTTAGAGAAGCCCTGGTGTCCATAATGTTGGAATAATCTACCTCAACAAAAGTCTACCTATTCATCATTGCTGTCAATGAAGGGGGTCCCGTTGAGCGAGCAAATGCCATTGGGGTGATTAGGAGACTGACAACCACCTGCATGCGTATTTGTTGGCTGGCCAATTTTGTCGCCTCCATTTGATCATGTAGTTTTTACATTAGGAATGTGGGAATTTGATGGGATTCCTTGGGCACCGGGACTCCCTCCTTTTCTTTTCCTTTTCTCACACTCACTTTAGTGGGCACGGCGGACGAAGAAGGTCCAGCGCTGGCTGAAGAAGGGATAGTCTTTTTGACTGTTGTTTTCTTGCGGGTTCTTTTGGGGCACACTCGGGAAAAATACTTGTGAATTGCTTCTATGGTGGGGTGACATACCCCTTCAATCATCAAATCCTCTGGAGTGGCCCAATCCACTCGAGGGAGGTCCAATTTGTCCAGCCCCTGTCCCTTGTATACTGGATCTTCCAGCGGCCCGCCGTCATTGAAACCCTTCAAGAAAGTCCAAAGGTCTAGCATCTCTATGAGCCCTTTGGTCATTATTGTATGTTGTCGGGCCCTGAGATCAAAGCTATCCTGGTAGTCTGCCCAGAAGTCTTAAATTTCCTCTTCATGCAGGGGGGCACGCCCTAGGTAGTGCGATGAAAATCTTGCCGCGGGGATCATAATTCTTCTGGGTGTTGTTGAATCCAACCAACCCCAATCCTTTTAACTCATTATCTACCTCCCGAGCTGCGACAAGGTTGGATGTGTAATCCCTGCAAGAAAAGGGGAATGGGAAATTGACGACCTTCTTCACTGTGAAGAAGGTGTGCAGATCCATCATCTGCCTATAGAATTCCAAAAGAATAATCCTATCCCTGTAATACTGAGGAAGGAGGTAGGGCTTCCCGTTGAAGCCTATCACCCTTATGTATGTATGTCATTTGAATTGAATAAAATATTGGCCATAAGAATTGACTAGTGTCATTACCGCCTGTGAGAGGCGGTACCCAGAATCTCAGGTAAGTGTAAGAATATTGTGGTAAATGAAGGCGTCATTTACCCAGCAAAAATTCTTGAAGTTGAGCTCTCACTGCAATTGGGGATAATGATCCCAAGGTGTGGCCTATCCCAGACCATTCTTGAGCTCTCCAACTATTCCTAGGCCCTAAAAAGCCAGCCTTTGTTGTGCTAATGCCCATAGCACATATGAAGTTATATAGAATTGTGATTTTTGGGTGACGGTCTTCATCTGTGTATCTACATAATTTGATATAATTTTTGGCCAGTTGAAAGTCCTATTGTGTGTTGTTATGTAGTATAAGAAATAATACATCCACGTTGAGAATTCTCGGGTGTGGGGCCATCCAAACATTTTGCACTAAAATATTATGCCCGCTTGAATGGGCTCCTTGAAATCCCTGCATGGAATTTCCAATTTCATCCTTTTATAGTCTCACTTTGGAGACTTTAACTAATGATTATTGAGGTGTTTTCAGGAAATGGTCTTAGCCTCACCGAATTCCTTTAGTGAGCTGGCCCTGGTGATGATAGTGGACCCTTTGAACTGTGGAATTCCCAACCTAGAAGCAAAGGTGGGGGCATCCAATGTGATGATTGTGGCTAGATATTGCAGCGGCCGGGGATCTAGAAGAAAGACTGAGTGAGCGGCTGGGTTATACAATGCTGCTAGCTGTCGGATAAGTTCGGGTGATTGCACTACACATGGAAAGTTTGCGGCCTTGATGATGCCGGAGGAAACTAGGAAAGTGGCTATCTTATCCCCTTGTTCCTTTAACCTATAAGTGGTCTGGATAAGACCTTGTAATTTAGCCCAACTCTCAGGGTCTGAATCTGTTATCTCACAAACTTTAGAGTCTATCTTGGACCCCACAACACCTCCATCCTTTGGATACTTAGAGGTTAGAGGCAGCTTTGCCAACATCCTTTCAATCTTTGATTTTGTGGCTGCCTGGGTGGATGTAGTTGGTAGTTTCGGGCTATCAGGAGGTGCAAAATCATCAGAACTTTTGAATTAGCTTATCAGCAACCTACAAGACCAAAAAAATATTAGGACATACATAAACACGAATTAAAAATCTATGAGATTTCTCACCAGCCCGCACCTATCAAGCAAACATTAGGACCTATATGAAAAGTTCTAGAGTATCTAAAAAATGAACATGGCTTAAGCATTCCAGAGTGTGTGGACATGGTGACAAGGAAAAGTAGGAGGCAAGATCCTACTGGGAGTCTAGAGTCTGGAAAAACTAGCTATTGCCGACATGACTAGGGACAAGCCATATTTTGGTTGATGTGCGCTGGCACGTGGGAAAATGGCAGGGGGCGTAAAGACAGTTATGGCATTGATTAGGACAAGTGGGCCGATACGTGGAAAAATTGAATGCCAGATTGGACGCATTTTAAATTCCATATATGGGAAATTAATCCTGCCATTAATGTGATGAGGCAGAGGAGAGAGAAAGCCTCCATGGTTCAAATTAGCGAGGTGCCAAGTTCAAATTGTGGCAACCTTGTCTCAGCAAGCTCGATCTTATGAAGCAAAAATACAAGATAAAGTGTGAAGAACTCGCAAGCTCTGAGGGATATACATAACACATATATACATAATATACATAAAAAGTACAAGAGGGTCGAGGGCTGAAGTGTATACACACAAGATACAAAAAATATACATCATCTACAACAATATACAACAAAAATGAAACATAGAGAAACTACCCTAAAAAAAAACCAGAATGTACATAGTATACACTATCCTACATCCGAACAGAGGGCGGATAACCCTCTGGCAGAGCCGACCCACCAATGGGTGGTAGACCAAACAACGAGAAATTCAAAGATAGAAACAAAGCAAAGCAAAGCCGAAACAAAAAAAAAACAAGACAAACCAACACGAAACAAAAATAGAGAGCGAAGGCAAGAACCAGAAACACCAACCTGGAATCTGAAGAATGGAAAAGGGAAGAATCACTAAGACCGCTTTGCAATAGCTTTAACCTGCAATGCCAAGAACAGCTACCGAAGGTCGATTCATCATTACCCACTAAGCTCAAAGAAACTTGCACTCAAATCGCTAATGAATTGCTCTGAAAATTCTAAGTGTTTTTACTCGCGGTAACTGTGAAAATGACAAGTAAATCTTATTTATACCCGAGGTAAAAAGCAAGCTACCTTCTCTCCGCAAACTTTAGAATAGGAAAACCTTCGAACTCTAGGCCTGGGGATTCCAAACAACCATGTCTTCTTACGAGAAGAAGACATCATGGTAGAGAATCCCGGAGTCCAGAATCTAGCTTCTGGAAAGGAAACAACCAACTCTGAGACTGGGTCCCAGAGATGCGAATGAAAAAAACAAAAACAAAACAAACCCTCTAGGAAGAAAAACCCAGAGAAGGAAACAAAAGAAACAAGGGCAAAGAAAATAAGGCAAGAGCCAAAAGTGAAAAAGGGGGACCCAATATTTCGCACACAAAATGTAGGGATGGGTATGCAGGGCAAAACATATCCATATGTATCCATGTATGTCTTCTTGGTGATGTAGGAGTGCAGGTACCGGGTATCATCTGCACTTGGCTTCATAGGTTTGAGCGATCCCTCAAAATCCTTGATCATTGTTGTTGTTACAGAGATATCACCAGGTTCCATAGGAAGGAACTCTGTCTCTGATCCTTTTACCTTTAGGTGGGGAGTTCCTAAGTCAGTCCCTTGTGTGGATGATGTATTTCTATGTCCTCTCAGTTTGTTGGTTTTATGGATCTTGTAGTTGGTTTCTTGTCTTTTGCATTCTTCGAGGATGAGGTTTTGAGTATGGTAGCTCTAATTGTCTTCATGGCATGTTCAATTTTGTTAGTAGATTATTGATGTGAATTATTGTATGATTTAGTAATTTATATTTATTAGTAGATACTTATGTACTAGTGTATCTTGTTAGGAACGAGTTAGTATGTGATTAAATCATGTGATTTTAATATCAATAATAATAAAGAAATTATGGTATTAATAATGTTTTATAATATTCA
>MU226361.1:1631776-1673456 GCA_018584345.1 Thuja plicata | reverse complement strand
GGTGAGTAAGTAATTATTGCATTATATTAATAAACAATCAAATAAGTTAATGATATGGTAAATGTGTTGTAAATAATAATTACTATTACCTTCCTTAAATAAAAGAAACATAAATCAGATTATGGTAGTAGGTAAATATAATTATATCTCTTCCGGGAAAGGCTTCAATGATATTGTTTAAGCCTAACTATTAACTGATGGATAGTTGGGATGGTTGCATCAGTTGGATTACCCATGCAACCACCTCCTCCAATCTATATATAGGAAAGATTTCCTGTGTGAAAGGGGGTTGGATAGGAATTGAATTGGAAAGAAACAATAACAAGAATAGTATTATGCTTGTAGGAAAATTATATCTGTGAGGAGAGAATTCAATATTATCTGAGTTTGGCATTTGGTGGTTACAGGTAGAGGTTGGAGATTGCATCCAGAAGGATTGAAGGAGTGCTAGAAAAGTTTGAGAGGCTTGGATTCTTCTTCATCAACCGAATTAGATGATGTATGTTAATCTAATTTCACATGCCAAAACACAATGCTCTGTAAAATCTCACATGCCTAAAATTTAACTAAGTCTAATTTTTTGAATAAAACTAAAATCTAGAAGTTGCATCTTAACTCCTAAGATTAGATGTGATGATGTGTATTGGGTTGATGATCTTAAGTATAAACTATTGAGTGTTTCATAGTTGAACACTTATGGTTACAGAGTTGAATTCCATCACAGGAAAACAAAGATCTATGATGCCAATGGTGAATTAGTTGGAAGTGGTGAGAAGACTAGAGGTAACTTATTTTATCTAGACTTAGCTGAAGAGACATGCTTGTTTGCACAATATAATGATGTTTAGTTATGGCATAAGAGGCTATGTCATGTTAACTTTGATAACTTGGTAAGCATAAGTAAATTGAAAAAGGTTAGATGGCTGCCTAACTTAAAGAAACCTGAGAATGCAATGTGTAAGCAATGTTAATTGGGCAAAATGACCAAATCTAGCTTTATGAGAAAAACTCATACTTCTGAGAATATTTTAGAATTGGTTCATATTGACCTTTGTGGACCTATTGGTGACAAAATTTACTGTGGAGACAAATATTTTATTCTATTTGTAGATGACTACTCTAGGATGATGACTGTTATGTTTCTTAAAGAAAAATCTGATGCATTTCAGTTATTTAAGTGGTACTTGGCAAAAGTTGAAAATGAAATAGGTAAGAATCTGAAATGTCTGAGATCTGACAGAGGAGGTGAGTTCATTTCTAATGAGTTTAACAGGTTCTACAATGACCGAGGGATAAAAAGACAGATGTCTACACCTAGGACACCACCATAGAATGGTATAGATGAAAGAAGAAATCGATCTATCATGGATTGTGCCAGAACATTAATGATGGAGAAACATGTTGCATAGAAATATTGGAGAGAAGCTGTAAGTACAACAATTTATACCTTGAATAAAGTACAAGTCAAGAAAGGTAAAAATACTACACCTTATGAACTATGGTATGGATATGCACCTACTGTAAGTTATTTTAAAGTCTTTGGGAGTAGATGTTTTATACTGAAGGATAATAGAAATGGTAAACTTGATGCTAAAGGAGAAGAAAAAATATTTCTTGGATATTCTACTAAGAGTAAAGAATACAAGTGCTTTAATTCTAACACTAAAAAAATTGCGGAAAGTGCAAATGTTAGAATTGATGAATATGCAGAGAGAAATGAAGCTGAAAGCATGATTGAAACTGAGAGTTACAGATCATTTAATTATCCTAAAGAGGAGGATTCTAACGAAACTAAGAATGAAGTTGCCAAGAAATAGTCCGCACCTGCCGAGACATAGAATGAAATTACCAGGCAACAGGAGGTGACTGCCGAGCTATCTGATGGAGATGCTGAGTCACAGTTTCAACCTGAACTGAACATGAATGATCAAATTGAAGCTGAGAAAGAGCCTACTTTGGAAAAATATGTGAGAAGGCACCATAAACCTGATCAAATCATAGGAGCAAAGGATTCTGTAGTTATGAAAAGAAACAAATTAAGAGAAGACACATGTTTTCTATGTGATTTTGAGTCTAAGATAGTAAAAGATGCTTTAGACAATGAAGACTAGATTCAAGCCATGAATGAAGAGATAGACCAGATAGAAAATAACAAGACATGGACATTAGTGTCGAGGCTTGACAACAAAAATATAATTGGTACTAAGTGGGTATTCAGAAACAAGCTGAATGAACATGGAGAGGTAGCAAGGAATAAAGCAAGACTAGTATTAAAAGGTTATGCACAAGAGGAAGGAATTGACTATGAAGAGACATCCGCCCTAGTTGCAAGATTGGAAGGAGTAAGAACTCTAATTGCATATGCAACGTACAAAGGATTTAAAGTTTATCAAATGGATGTGAAGTCAACATTTCTAAATGGGATATTAGAAGAGGAAGTATATATTGAACAAGTTGATGGATTTGTTGACCAAAGAAAGAGGAACATGGTTTGCAGATTACACAAGGCATTATATGGACTGAAATTTTTGTTGATGACATCATATTCAGTAGACAAGATATGATATGCAAAGCATTTGCAAAAGAGATGCAAACTAAATTTGAAATGTCTATGTTTGGTGAGATAAAATTCTTTGTTGGTTTACAAATACATCAAATGAAGAACAATATCTATATTACTCAATCAAAATATGTCAAGGAGATACTGAAAAATTTTGGTATGGAATATTCAAAACCAGTGAGTACACCAATGGCTACTGGATAGAAGCTAACAAAGAATGATGATACAAAAGAGGTAAATCAAACACTGTACAGATCAATGATTGGTAAGATGCAATATGTTGTACACAGTAGACCTGATATTGCATTAGTAGTTGGAATTGTTGCTAAATTTTCTACTAATCCAAAAGAGACACATATAATGGAAGTGAAAATAATTTTGAGATATTTGAAAGGTATAGAAGACTATGGCCTATATTAAAAAAGGAATGACAAGTTTGAACTCAGAGTCTATACTGATTCTGACTGGGCTAGTAATGTGGATGATAGAAAAAGCACCGCAAGAGGAGCATTTGTTTTGGGGAAAAGATTAATTTTCTGGACAAGCAAGAAACAAAATTGCAACTCACAATCTACAGCTGAAGCTGAGTATGTGGCAGCAATAGTTAATTGTTCAAACATTGTGTGGTCGAAGATACTACTGAAAGGTATGAAGGAGGAGATCACCAAACTAGTTATCATATATTGTGATAACACGAGTGCCATTAATATTTTTAAAAATCTTGTAATGCACTCTAAGACAAAACATATAGCTATCAAGTATCATTACTTGAGGGAGCTAGTTTAGAAGAAGGAAGTGAGACTGGAATATGTGAACACTAAGGAACAGTTGGAAGACATATTTACAAAAGCATTGCCCAAGGATGATCATGAGTATCTAAGAGGTGAAATGGGGGTGATTCCCCTAGACGAGGCTAACTAGTTATGAATGGCACTGTTGCATCAAATGTTTTAATCAGAACACTTGACACATTGATGCATAGTGAGTCACATTTTTAGGATGTTGCCTAAAAACTGTGAAGTGGAAGACAAGAACAAAAAAGAAGATCAGTCATAAATAAAGATGACAGGAACAACATGGTACAAATATTAGAACAAGATGAATCTGCATAATAATGATGTCAACATCTTTGGCATTGTATTCAAAGAGGGAGATTATTGAAAAAAACAACAGACATGAGGGAGATATTACTGAAAGAGCGGGCCAAACAAGCAACAAAAAGATATCAGTGTGATTACAGACATAGAGGGAGTAATATTTTACAAATGAGAGTCAGAATGAAGCTAAAGACATTAATGTAGATTTTTTCATATCAAGGAACACAAACACTTTTTGGATTGTATGGTAACTTTGGTTGGAAATTATTGTTTTATAGTTTAGTGTTGCCATCAATGCCAAAGAGGGAGATTGTTGGAAAGATTGCTACAATATAGAAAATTGTTATTTTGTCATTGATGTCAAACCTTAACTGGTGAGACTATTGCTATATGTTTGAGTATCATATCTATTGATTGATGAAGATTTGAAGAATAGGATAATAAGAAGACCTAGGAAATGGTTGAGTTATGAGCTTACACCAGGGTACTTGATCATTTGGCACTTTGGAAAAGTGATATGTTGTTTATCTTTCATTGGAAAGTCGATGTCAAGCAAAGCAAAGTTGATGCTGAGAAAAGTGAAAGGTGATACAGAGAAAAGCAAAGATGATGTTGAGCGCTAGTGAAATGTCGAGGGAGACATAGAAAGCCGAGCAACAGTATTTTATTAATTGTTGAGATTTGAGATCTCTAGACGACATAGTTGATTTTATTGGGATACGCATTGTTAATTAATATTGGTCCACACTCATTTAATACATAGGAAACCAATATTAACGCATGTATTCAATATTTAATTAGTGACTGTATTAGAGAAGTAAATAAAATGTAATGATGGAAGGATCCGTTGGCTCTAACCTAACCTAAGATCTACGATCTTGATTAAGCATCAAAAGATCTATCTGACCTAGATGAAGAGGTATAATATAACCTACAAAGGTTATTGTGTGAGGCCTCACCCCGACCCATCATAGCTTTACTGCTCGATCACACTTTGATACTTTATGTTTTGATACATTAATACACTTTTTGATTATCCTCACAGAGACTCGTGATATTATGTTATGATGATGATTATATTGTGTGGATTACATTTTAATATGGATTAGACCTAGAACAGGTGGTTGATTTTGATTATATATGTTTAGATCAGTGAATTGATGAGAAGACCGAATCATGATTAGACTTGACTATTTCATGGATGTTATGTTATGGTGATTAAGGAATTCTTATGTTTTAGACATTTATGTAAGAAAATTTCAATTAGGGGCTTAATTATGCTTATAGATTAATGTTGCAAATTATAAATTGAAAATATATGTTGCATGTAATTTTATCATCTTGGAATACTGATGCTCGAAGTGTAGTGTGCAGGAATGGGGATCATGGAGTTTTTCGGAGAATCAGGGCTAAACACATGTGAATTGAGTAAGCCAAGGTTTAATCCTATAAGGGGTTAAAACCTCATTGTAATGTGACCCATGTTGTAAATGTGATTTGAATGTGTGTTAATAGTTTAAATCTATGTTGTTATTTGGACATGTCATTTGTGAATGTGATGTATATTTTGTTTGGTGTCACTTGAAACTTGTGTTGTCCATATGGATAGTGACATGTCAATTAGGGCTTGGGCAAGAATCACTTAACCTTTTATGATATTATATTAATCACTTGCATATAGATGCCTTGTAGGGATCACATCATGTTGGAACTCGGATTTGAACCTTAGGGGTACTTTGGAGGGATTAAAAGTGACCCTAGAGTGTATTTTTKACCAAAATTAGTTAACCCTAAGGGGGTACCTTGGTTTAGGRCTAGTTTTTACCTATGGGAGAAACCTAGGTCACCATTATGACTCTCCAAAATGCCTACTTTTCAAAAGTGGCAAAAATAGAGATGGTCTCATGCATCTAACTTGTCCCACACTCCTTGCTAAACTCTCAATTAAGAGGGGAGACAAAAAGGCTAGTTGTCATATCTCATCATTGCTAGTTCTTGAGTACCTTTTTGGGGGTCTTTTTAGGGGGTTTTGGGAGACTTAGTGGGTGTTCACCTACTCTCTAATTTTAGAGACAATTAGGGTTTTGGAAGGAGAAAAGATAAGGATTTGGGCTCTTCTCAAGTTTCATTTTGCCATAACACATTTGTAAGGTTAGTTTCTCTTGCCATGGAGTGCTTGAATTATTGCAAGAAAATTTGGATATATTGTATTATGAATATGAAATCTTGAATGGGATTCATGTATGTAATCTTGTGTAGTGTTGTAGTATGTAAATTTTGTTGTCATGTGTTGGGTAGGGAATGAATTTAGATTTTTTTTGTATCAAATTTTATTTCTTTGGATTGGGAGTACTGTTCATGGGAGTTAAGGCATTACTAACCCTTTGAGAAGGGAAGAAGTGGCCATGGGTGAAGGGGTTAGTTGAGCTCTCCATTGTAGTGAGAGTCTCTTCTCTTGGAGGAGAGGATAAATTCATGGAGTATGGGCTCCATGAAGACATGTTGGAAATATGGTATTTTGGCATAGAAATGGCCAATGTGTATATGAAAGCAATGTCAATATAGCCTTGGAGAGACATGGAAAACTCTTGATGAGAATTTGGAAATTGTAATGGAATTCTCCTCCTTGGAAAAGCCCACCTTCACCCTACTTCAATGAGTTTGTAAAACTCATTTGTGAGACCGTGATTGGGAGTATATTATTATTTTTGTGCATATAAAATGTTGTGAGAAATTGGATGTGAAACCTTGTTTAGCCTTGGTTCTCCAAGCTCGAGGGTGGCCTCCTTGAGGCCTTGGTTGGGAGGTGAGCTTCCCATGGTATCCCTCATGAAATTTGCAAGTTTTTGAAGTCATGAAGATGGTGCAAGAAGCTTGAAAGAAATGCCTATATGGGGTAGTTGTGTGTAAGCAACTTCAATGTTGCATAGTCACCCTTGTATTGAAATTCATTTTGTTAATTGTTGTAATGTTCAATTTTGAAGCTTCTCAAGCTAGATGTGGAGATATCTCCTTCTTATGTAATGATTTATTAAAGAAAAACATGTTTTGTAGCTTCTAAGTATTGTGTAAATTTATCATTTTGATGATGTTGAAATGTATATTGTAAGCTTATCATGTTGTAAAAGATAGAATCCTTAGTTCATGAATATTGTATTTTAATTCCTAAAAGAAAAGAAGTTAATCATCCATGAATAAAATGGTACCTAATATTGAAAGAGAAGACCAATATTATAGTTTCATTCCCTACAACCTTAAGAAGTTTTGCATTTCGAAACCTCCATAGTTTCAACTCTCTTCAAACAAAAAGAATCCCCATTTCATTTGCATCTCTTGTGAAGAAAGAAACATCCTTGCTTTCAAAACATATCAGATTAGTTAGTTTGATAATATTAAAATAAACTAATGTTATTAACCCTCTTAGTATATTGCCTTTACAAATCAATCCTAATGTGCACTATGATCTTCTACAAAAAAAATGAACCAAGCAAATCAAAATGTAAGATTTTATAACAAAGCCTATTGCATTTTCCAGATTTAGAGCATAAAAAGCTCTCTGGAATTTGTATGGGAAAGGAAATATTCTCTTACCACAGAGAATATTTCTTTTCCCAAATGTGCTTCCCTCTAATTAAATTCAAAATTATATCTCAGTAATCTAAACATGCAATTTAATCCTAACTACTAAACTATACTCACTTTACTAGTACCCCTCCCGTGGGCCCCACCTTGATCTCTCACCTTTTTGCATAAACATTTGTTGTGCTATGTTATAAAAAAATTCAATCACCTTGACAAAGGGCTAAACTACTTGGAAGTGGCGCCACCTTTCCCTTGCTGTACATTTCCCTAAACATTCTAACATGTCCTTTGTAAAGTCAACCCCCTTTTCCTTCTCTTCCATGCGAAATTACCTTGGGAGGAAGGGAGATTTGTGGTGGGACCCTCCCCCTAACAATACTTCATCACCATGCTTCGTTAACCATGCCTTCTTGCTGTCATGTTTTCCTAGGCATGCAAAATTGTTGTCTAGTTGGTGGGCCTTTGCAAACACATCATCCTCCCTTGCTGAAAAATCATGCCACCTTCCTAGGTTATGCTCTAAACCATGCGAAATTCCTTGTTGAGGGATGTAGGTAGGATTTGTTGTGGGCCCCCAATGCTGTCATTTTCAACTTGCACCTCCACTTAGGGATTTGACCCCTTCTCCAATGCCTTTTTGATTGGGTTTTGTTAGGCTTGTCATAGGAAATGGCAAATTGTTAGTTGTGGGTAGTTAGGATTAGTGGTTAATGGGAAGTTAGACTATTAAGCTAGTAGTTTAGTTAGAGATTAGTTGATAGTTTAATTTGGTATATTCTTTAGTGTTTTCTTTTATTCTGAATTTTTTGAGTAGCATGTGATGCATAAATAAAATGATTTAATATTGTAAGCTTTAGTTAGGAGATTAGTTAAGGTTAGAATTTATTTGCTATATAGATTGGATAAATTGGTAATTAGTTGATAAGTTTATGTTAGTTATTTAGGTTTAATTCTATTTTGTTTTAATGGGTAGTAGTTTATGTATATACTTTGATTCAATAATGTAACATTAATTATTAGATTAATAATTTTAGTGTTATAATAGATGGATAGGCTTAATAGCATGATCTAATTTAAATTGGCTTGGATCCATTTATTAATATTATAGTTGATCACTTTAAATGGGTACTTAGCTTTATTTGTTAGTTTAATTTATTATTGTGAGATTTGTGAATCTAATTATTAGGGATTTTTGTCTAAAGTATTGATTAGTCTATTTGAGAGTAAGATTTGCTTAGTTGATTTAATTGTATGGATAATGTTAAATGTTAATTTATTATCAAAATAAAGGGGGATTATATTGCTCTTATGTTCTAGGGGTTAGGGGTCACGCTCGATTTTAATTAAAAGTAAATTTGAATTTTGAATTAGGGGATATTTCAAATGTCTAAATAAAAGGTTAATTTAAAGTCGTATGTTAGGAATTTGATAGATTAGGAATGCATGTGTTTTGTCATAGGATAATAATTTTATTAATGATGATTAGTAGTTTAGGAAATCGGATTTGATCTTAGATTTTGGATTTTAATTAATAGTTGTTGATATAGTGAAATTATTATTCAATTTTAATCTTGTCAATTGTTAAAAGTTTCATGTATGATTGGGAGTAGAGTATGTATCTGATTGGACTCGAGCTAGTAGTTAATGCTAATCGGAGCTAGACTTGAACGGATTTGGTTGTAATCTGGGTGTATATTCAAGTAAGCATTAGGGAAACCTAGATCAACATATGTTCTTAACCACTAACTACCATCATAATTCTAAACTTGAAATCAGAGTTAGATAAACTTGAGTTGAGTATTCTCATAACCCGTGGAACAAATTGATGCCCAATTTTGCATCTGTTTGTGGCTTGACCCTTATTCAGTCCACGCATATACCTTGTAATTCGAAGGTTACCTCTACCTTGCTATTATCCTTCCAGCTCAACCATTGTTAGCTGTTCGTACTTATGGGTTTTAAAAAAAATTTGTGTGTGTGTTTTGCCCTAGTTTTGGGCATGACATTTGTGGTGGGACCCTCCCCCTGACAATACCTCATCACCATGCTTTGTTAACCATGCCTTCTTGCTGTCATGTTTTCATAGGCATGTGAAATTCTTAGGTAGTTGGTGGACATTTGCAAATACATCATCCTCCCTTGCTGGAAAGTCACACCACCTTCCTAGGTTCTGCTCTAAACCATGTGAAACTCCTTGTTGAGGGATGTAGGTAGGATTTGTGGTGGGCCTCCAATGCTGTCATTTTCAACCTGCACCTCCACTTAGGGATTTGGCCCCTTCTCCAATGCCTTTTTGATTGGGTTTTGTTAGGCTTGTCATAGGAAATGGTAAATTGTTAGTTGTGGGTAGTTAGGATTAGTGGTTAATGGGAAGTTAGACTATTAAGCTAGTAGTTTAGTTAGAGATTAGTTGATAATTTAATTTAGTATATTCTTTAGTGTTTTCTTTTATTCTAAATTTTTTGAGTAGCATGTGATGCATAAATAAAATGATTTAATATTGTAAGCTTTAGTTAGGAGACTAGTTAAGGTTAGAATTTATTTGCTAGATAGATTGGATAAATTGGTAATTAGTTGATAAGTTTATGTTAGTTATTTAGGTTTAATTCTATTTTGTTTTAATGGGGAGTAGTTTATGTATATACTTTGATTCAATGATGTAACATTAATTATAATATTAATAATTTTAGTGTTATAATAGATGAATAGGCTTAATAGCATGATCTAATTTAAATTGGCTTAGATCCATTTATTAATATTATAGTTGATCACTTTAAATGGGTACTTAGCATTATTTGTTAGGTTAATTTATTATTGTGAGATTTGTGAATCTAATTATTAGGGATTTTTGTCTAAAGTATTGATTAGTCTATTTGAGAGTAAGATTTTCTCAGTTGATTTAATTGTATGGATAATGTTAAATGTTAATTTAATATCAAAATAAAGGGGGATTATATTGCTCTTATGTTCTAGTGGTTAGGGTTCACGCTCGATTTTAATTAAAAGTAAATTTGAATTTTGAATTAGGGGATATTTCAAATGTCTAAATAAAAGGTTAATTTAAAGTCGTATGTTAGGAATTTGATGGATTAGGAATGCATGTGTTTTGTCATAAGAGAATACTTTTATTAATGATGATTAGTAGGTTAGAAAATCAGATTTGATCTTAGATTTTGGATTTTAATTAATAGTTTTTGATATAGTGAAATTATTATTCAATTTTAATCTTGTCAATTGTTAAATATTTCATGTATGATTGGAAGTAGTGTATGTATCTGATTGGACTCGAGCTAGTAGTTAATATTTACCGGAGCTAGACTTAAACGGATTCAGTTGTAATCTAGGTGTATAGTCAGGTAAGCATTAGGGTAACCTAGATCAACTTATGTTCTTAACCACTAACTACCATCATAATTCTAAACTTGGAATTAGAGTTAGATAAACCTAAGTTGAGTATTCTCATAACCCATGGAATAAATTGATGCCCAATTTTGCATCTGTTTGTTGCTTGACCCTTATTCAGTCTGTGCATATACCTTGTAATTTGAAGGTTAACTCTACCTTGCTATTATCCTTCCAGCTCAACCATTGTTAGCTGTGCGTACTTATGGGTTTTAAAAAAAAAATTGTGTGTATTTTTCCCTAGTTTTGGGCATAACATCTTGGTATCAGAGCCAATGTTTCTACACTAGGAACCTAATCTATTACATTTCAACTCATCAAAAATTAAATCATTTTTTAGGATGTCTGCAGTCACCAGAGCTAACCGACGAGGTAGAGGTTGTAGGGCTCCCCGTGCGGGGGCAGGACAGGAAGATACACCACCACGACCACCACCTCCAAATCCTAACCAAGATATTATGGATGTTCTCCAAAATTTGATTGGGGTGATTCAGTAGAGACTACCACCCATAGTTCAGCAGTAGATTTCTGAAGGGGAAGCACATGTTTTAGAGAATGATAGAGCAGATAGCAGAGAGAGGAGTAGGATTCCCCCACCTAGGTCTGTTGAGGGTCATAATGAGCAGGAGGGTGAGTCAATTCCTCGGGTTGTAATACCATGTGAGCATGAGATACATGCTAGGGAGAGACCCCCTAGAGGGGTTGGAGATAAAATCTGAGAGTTATTACGACTCCAACCACCCTTATTTTTGGGATCCACTGATGGGTCAGAAGTAGAGGCCTAGTTACAGAGTTTACGGTGATGTTTTAGATTGCACCCTTATGGGAGTAATCTAAAGGCATGACTTGCAGTCCATCTCCTACAGGAGAAGGCTTCCACTTGGTGGGAGTAGGAGGTGTCCATAGGTGGAGTGAGTATTGACACACTCACTTAGGAGACTTTTTTGGCCCATTTTCATGAGAGATATCTCTCCAAGCATTTTAGACAGAGATAGATAGAGGAGTTCCATGATCTGCAATAGAGAGGCCTTACAGTGAACCAGTATGAGAGTCGGTTCCTCAAGCTCCTTCCATATGTTGATTACATGAAGGATGAGAAACTGCATATTCACCATTTCATTAAGGGACTTAATATATCTCTTCAGAGCATAGTACGCATAGCATTACCTACCACGTTCAGAGGGGCAATAAAAATGACACTTGTAGTTGAGGATATTCATACTAGACAGGAGTCTCAGGATCGGTCCCAGCACCGAAACCCCTCTTCCCAACATTCTCAGTAGTAGAGATCCTAGTAGAATTCTAGACAGAGGCATTCACAGGGTTATCAGGGCTCCAAGCCCAAAGAGTGGCAGTCTTAGGACCCTAGACAATATCATAGGACACAGACCCTCAAAAATAGCCAACTAGGACTCAGTAGTCCTCTAGGGGTGGATACAGTCATTCTAGTAGGACCAGAGGGTCATAGTAGCCTAGGACACAGGGAGTGCAGATTCAGACCCGAGGGTCATGTTACACTTGTGATGGTATGGGTCATTTAGCAAGAGAGTGCCCTCAGGGACAGTCAGCCAGTGGTCAGAGAGGGGCTACCTCAGAGCCTACAGTTGGAGATATGGGTAGATCCCATAGAGTTTTTGCAGTGATTGATAACCGCTAGGCCGAGCACCAGACCACGGTCATAGAGGCCGTAGGTGGATTCAGACAGACAGCTAGCACTAGAGCCCATTCACATTATAGCCCGACAGACCCTTGCACTTTGAGGCTAAGAGCTGGACCAGGTTAGGGTCCGGTGGGACTGTTATGATGAGGTCACAACTTCATGGGAGGATGCGGCGCAGATGAGATCTCAGTACCCATATCTTTTTAATGAACTCTAGGAGGAAGTTCATGCCTAGTGGGGGAGGATGTGAGGCCTCACCCTGACCCATCATAGCTTTACTGCTCGATCACACTTTGATATATTATATTTTTATACATTGATACACTTTTTTATAATCCTGACAGAGACTTGTGATATTATGTTATGATGATGATTATATTGTGTGGATTACATTTTAATATGGATTAGACCTAAAACAGGTGGTTGATTTTGATTATATATGTTTAGATCAGTGAATTAATGAGAAGACTGAGTCATGATTAGACTTGACTATTTCATGGATGTTATGTTATGGTGATTAAGTAATTATTATGTTTTAGACATTTATGTATGAAAATTTCAATTAGGGGCTTAATTATGCTTATAGATTAATGTTGCAAATTATAAATTGAAAATATATGTTGCATGTAATTTTATCATCTTGGACTACTGATGCTCAAAGTGTAGTGTGTAGGAATGGGGACCATGGAGTTTTTTGAAGAATCAGGGCTAAACACATGTGAATTGAGTAAGCCAAGGTTTAATCCTATAAGGGGTTGAAACCTCATTGTAATGTGACCCTTGTTGTAAATGTAATTTGAATGTGTGTTAATAGTTTAAATTTATGTTTTTATTTGGACATGTCATTTGTGAATGTGATGTATATTTTGTTTAGTGTCACTTGACTCTTGTGTTGTCCATGTGGAGAGTGACATGTCAATTAGGGCTTAGGCAAGAATCACTTAACCTTTTATGATATTATATTAATCACTTGCATATAGATGCCTTGTAGGGATCACATCATGTTGGAACTCGGATTTGAACCTTAGGGGTACTTTGGAGGGATTAAAAGTGACCCTAGAGTGTATTTTTKACCAAAATTAGTTAACCCTAAGGGGGTACCTTGGTTTAGGRCTAGTTTTTACCTATGGGAGAAACCTAGGTCACCATTATGACTCTCCAAAATGCCTACTTTTCAAAAGTGGCAAAAATAGAGATGGTCTCATGCATCTAACTTGTCCCACACTCCTTGCTAAACTCTCAATTAAGAGGGAAGACAAAAAGGCTAGTTGTCATGTCTCATCATTGCTAGTTCTTAAGTACCTTTTTGGGGGTCTTTTTAGGGGGTTTTGGGAAACTTAGTGGGTGTTCACCCACTCTCTAATTTTAGAGACAATTAGAGTTTTGGAAGGAGAAAATATAAGTATTTGGGCTCTTCTCAAGTTTTATTTTTCCATAACACATTTGGAAGGTTGGTTTCTCTTGCCATAGAGTGCTTAAATTGTTGCAAAAAAATTTAGATGTATTGTATTATGAATATAAAATCTTGAATGGGATTCATGTATGTAATCTTGTATAGTGTTGTAGTATGTAAATTTTGTTGTCATGTGTTGGGTAGGGAATGCATTTAGATTTTTTTTGTATCAACTTTTGTTTCTTTGGATTGGGAGTATTGTTCATGGGATTTAAGGCATTAGTCACCCTTTGGGAAGGGAAGAAGTGGCCTTGGGTGAAGGGGTTAGTTGGGCTCTCCATTGTAGTGAGAGTCTCTTATCTTGGAGAAGAGGGATAAATTCATGGAGTATGGGCTCCATGAAGCCATATTAGAAATATGGTATTTTGGCATAGAAATGGCCAATGTGTATATGTAAGCATTGTCAATATAGTCTTGGAGAGGCATGGAAAACTCTTGATGAGAATTTGGAAATCGTAATGACATTCTCCTCCTTGGAAAAGCCCACTTTCACCCTACTTCAATGGGTTTGTAAAACTCATTTGTGAGACCTTGATTGGGAGTATATTGTTGTTTTTGTGCATATAAAATTTTATGAGAAATTCGATGTGAAACTTTTTTTAGCCTTGGTTCTCCAAGCTTGGGGGTGGCCTCCTTGAGGCCTTGGTTGGGAGGTGAGCTTCCCATGGTATCCATCATGAAATTTGAAGGTTTTTGAAGTCATGAAGATGGTGCAAGAAGCTTGAAATAAATCCCTATATGGGGTAGTTGTGTGTAAGCAACTTCAATGTTGCATAGTGACCCTTGTATTGAAATTCATTTTGTTGATTATTGTAATGTTCAATTTTGAAGCTTCTCAAGCTAGATGTGGAGAGATCTCCTTCTTATGTAATGATTTATTAAAGGAAAACATGTTGTGTAGCTTCCAAGTATTGTGTAAATTTATCATTTTGAAGATGTTGAAATGTAGATTGTAAGCTTATCATGTTGTAAAAGATAGAATCCTTAGTTCATGAATATTACATTTTAATTTCTAAAAGAAAAGAAGTTAATCATCCATGAATAGAATGGTACCTAATATTGAAAGAGAAGAACAATATTATAGTTTCATTCCCTACAACCTTAAGAAGTTTTGTATTTCGAAACCTCCATAGTTTCAACTCTCTTCAAACAAAAAGAATCCCCATTTTATTTGCATCTCTTGTGAAGAAAGAAACATCCTTGCTTTCAAAACAAATCAGATTAGTTAGTTTGATAATATTAAAATCAACTAATGTTATTAACCCTCTTAGTATATTGCCTTTACAAATCAACCCTAATGTGCACTATGATCTTCTATAAAAAAAATAACCAAGGAAATCAAAATGTAAGAGCTTATAACAAAGCCCATTTTATTTTCCAGATTTAGAGCATAAAAATCCCTTTGAAATTTGTATGGGAAAGGAAATATTCTCTTACCATAGAGAATATTCCTTTCCCCAAATGTGCTTCCCTCTAATTAAATTTGAAATCATATCTCAGTAATCTAAACATGCAATTTAATCCTAATTACTAAACTATACTCACTTTACTATTACCCCTCCCGTGGGCCCCACCTTGATCTCTCACCTTTTTGCATAAACATTTGTTGTGCTATGTTATAAAAAAATTCAATCACCTCACAAAAGGGCTGAACTACTTGGAAGTGGCACCACCATTCCCTTGTTGTACACTTCCCTAAACATTCTGACATGTCCTTTGTAAAGTCAACCCCCTTTTCCTTCTCTTCCATGCGAAATTACCTTGGGAGGAAGGGAGATTTGTGGTGGGACCCTCCCCCTAACAATACCTCATCACCATGCTTTGTTAACCATGCCTTCTTGCTGTCATGTTTTCCTAGGCATGTGATATTCATGGCTAGTTGGTGGGCCTTTGCAAACACATCATCCTCCCTTGCTGAAAAATCACGCCACCTTCCTAGGTTCTGCTCTAAACCATGTGAAATTCCTTTTTGAGGGATGTAGGTAAGATTTGTGGTGGGCCTTCAATACTGTTATTTTCAACCTGCACCTCCACTTAGGGATTTGGCCCCTTCAATGCCTTTTTGATTGGGTTTTGTTAGGCTTGTCATAGGAAATGGTAAATTGTTAGTTGTGGGTAGTTAAGATTAGTGGTTAATGGGAAGTTAGACTATTAAGCTAGTAGTTTAGTTAGAGATTAGTTGATAGTTTAATTTAGTATATTCTTTAGTGTTTTCTTTTATTCTGAATTTTTTGAGTAGCATGTGATGTTTAAATAAAATGATTTAATATTGTAAGCTTTAGTTAGGAGATTAGTTAAGGTTAGAATTTATTTGCTAGATAGATTGGATAAATTGGTAATTAGTTGATAAGTTTATGTTATCTATTTAGGTTTAATTCTATTTTGTTTTAATGGGTAGTAGTTTATGTATATACTTTGATTCAATGATGTAACATTAATTATTAGATTAATAATTTTAGTGTTATAATAGATGAATAGGCTTAATAGCATGATCTAATTTAAATTGTCTTAGATCCATTTATTAATATTATAGTTGATCACTTTAAATGGGTACTTAGCATTATTTGTTAGGTTAATTTATTATTGTGAGATTTGTGAATCTAATTATTAGGGATTTTTGTCTAAAGTATTGATTAGTCTATTTGAAAGTAAGATTTTCTCAGTTGATTTAATTGTATGGATAATGTTAAATGTTAATTTATTATCAAAATAAAGGGGGATTATATTGCTCTTATGTTCTAGGGGTTAGGGGTCACGCTCGATTTTATTTAAAAGTAAATTTGAATTTTGAATTAGGAGATATTTCAAATGTCTAAATAAAAGGTTTATTTAAAGTCGTATGTTAGGAATTTGATGGATTAGGAATGCATGTGTTTTGTCATAGGAGAATAATTTTATTAATGATGATTAGTAGGTTAGAAAATCGGATTTGATCTTAGATTTTAGATTTTAATTAATAGTTGTTGATATAGTGAAATTATTATTCAATTTTAATCTTGTCAATTGTTAAATGTTTCATGTATGATTGGGAGTAGAGTATGTATCTGATTGGACTCGAGCTAGTAGTTAATGTTAATCGGAGCTAGAATTGAACGGATTTGGTTGTAATCTAGGTTTATAGTCAAGTAAGCATTAGGACAACCTATATCAACATATTTTCTTAACCACTAACTACCATCATAATTCTAAACTTGGAATCAGAGTTAGATAAACCTAAGTTGAGTATTCTCATAACCCGTGGAACAAATGCATCTTTTTGTGGCTTGACCCTTATTCAGTCTATGCATATACCTTGTAATTCGAAGGTTAACTCTACCTTGCTATTATCCTTCTAGCTCAACCATTGTTAGCTATGTGTACTTATGAGTTTAAAAAAAAAAAATTGTGTGTGTGTTTTGCCCTAGTTTTGGGCATGACATATTGTTATTGTATCCAAGTGTAAGGAGAAGTTGTATGTAAGAGTATTGCATGGTTAATTGACTGATTGGAAAAACCTAGCAAAGAAGGTTAAGCAGAGAAGCGGAGAGAGATTGCTTGATGTATTTCCAAGCAAATCTAAAGTTTGAGATGAAAATGGAGGCCACTCAGTGAATTAGCATTAGAGCTGAAATTGGATCTAGATTTGCAAAGTAAGTTGTATGTATCAGATCACATCTGCTGATTACTTTCTAACCATTGTATCAGTTCAAATCCTTTAACCAGGTTGAGCTAATAGTCATTGTATAAATCCTTTGAAAAATGTGACATTTAGATTGGAATGTTCTAAGTCCTCTAACAAGGCCACTCCTGACAAGGTGATTAAATCCTTTAACTAGGTCACATTTTACAGTGTGTGTTTTAACCTTTAACAGGGTTGACTCCTAATAGGGCATCACTTCAGAAGAGTGAAATTTTGGTAGCATGTTACTGGTGTTTTTTCCTATATTGGGTTTCCATGTTAACTCATGGTGTCAAAATGCGTGAATGTTTATGTTGTGTTTTACTATTAGGTTTTTGTAAGCTTATTTCATTAGTATAGTAAACTGCACACTTTTGTTATTTATTGCTGCCAAGAAGATCTGAGTTGTTGAAGTGGTATAAAGTTTTATATGGGCACATCTAGACCTGAGGATAACTGATTCACCCACCCTCTCAGTCATTCTAAATTCATTCTAACACTCTCAGCCATCTTTTATGGATATTGTTTATGATTCAAAGATGGATGATCTCAATCGCATTGTTAATCATGTGGAGTGTGTTGTTTCATCTCAAACTACTGTTCAAGATCCTTCGCCTCCACTTCAAATTCAAGTTCCACCTAAACCTCAAAAACAAACTATAGATAAATGACCTAGGGAACTCTCAATTACCTTTGATGATTCTGAGACTATTAAGGCTTCCGATAGTCCCCTTTATATTTATGCTAGGATTGCTAAGATACCTACGTGTGGTTGTCTTGTTGATCCCACATCTTTAATAAATGTCATTACTGAGGAAAACCTTTTTATGAAAAACCTAAAACGTGATTTTTATGATACATCTGATGCATGGATCCAAACTTGTAATGGTTTTCTCTATCCTTCACTTAGTTCTATTAACTTTCCTGTTGAACTTTGTGGTAAAGTTGTAGATACTACCTTCATTTTCATTCCTACTTCTAATCAATTTCAAGTCAAATTTGGTTTGCCTTGGATAACTGTTATGCATGCTATTGCTTCTCCTATTCATAAATGTCTTAAGTTCATTCATAATGGAGAAGTGAAAATGATTAATCATAGTTTGTATCAACCTTCTAGGCCTAGAGATTGTGCTACTCTTGATTTCTTCTAGCCTTCATTACCTAACTGATGTCCTCGCCATGATAACCTTTTTCATTCATATCAAGCCTATAAACATCATAATATTGTCGAGTTAAGCATGCCTCAGATAGATCTTAATCATGGTCTTTTTCCTACTCCTTTCATACCTCCTTTATCCATTATAGCTAGCTCTATTACTCAACCTCCCAATGTCTCTTCTCAGCCTGCTGCGAATCCTACTAATCCTCCTATAAAACCTGTCAAGGAACCAGTTGATATTCCTCCTAGTTCTCAACATGTGTCAAACAAAGAAAAATGTTACAAATATGCTAATGAATGTTGTAAGAAGTGTAGAGATAATGCTGGGTCCCATGCTTCTGTTCTTTGAAATTCTTTACCTTCTTTCGACCAACCTATGCCTGATGTGTTGGAGGAAGTGAATGTTCATAATGATGTTAAGATGAATGAGTATGATGATCCTATTCATATCTTAGATCCTATTTTAATTAATCTTGATGAGGAGGATACTCTTGATGAGCCTATTAATCTCAGTGATGAATATGAGACCATTGATCTTGATACTGATTTACCTCATACGCTTTCAACTCAATTGATAATTACACCTATTATCGAGAAACGTGATTCTCAAGAGGATCCTTGTTTAGAACTTGCTATTATTCCTACTATGTTGGATATAGCCCCTCTTGCAAGTTTCCCACCTTCCCTACATGATATAAACCAAGATAGGGAGAGTAGGCGATGCGCTTGATTGGCTTTTCCTTCATGGTAGCCCTTTTTGTGTTTTCCTGTTGTATTGTGCTTCTCCCATAATGTGTTTTGTAAATGTTTGTTAGACTCTTTTATACGACCCTTGTTACTTTGTTGGTGCAAGGTGATAAAGGAATTAAACCTATTGTACAATTCCTCTATATGTATCTTTACTCTTCTATATGTTGTTTTCATGTTACTTTGTACTTGTGCTATTGTTCATAAATGTTTTCCTTATGTAGTCCGCTTGGATCTGCGACATGGTAACACTAATTCTTTTTGGTCTCCATGTTGTCGTCTGTAAAGACTCTTCTTCATAACTCTTGAGTTTTCTTTCCTCCATTGTGATTGTAGTTCTACTTTCTTTGGGGAATCATGTCAATTCATTTGCAATAATATCATATCTATATATACATGTTATCTTATGATCATACTGACCCCACAGTAGGTAGATCCCTTCTGTGCTCTTTGTATTTTTTATTTCCCTTGATTTGTCTTTGTTTGGGGGCATCTCATAGTGGAAACGTAATCAGTAGGGTTGTTTATGTTGTCGTTAAAGCCATTGCTCCTGTTAAAGTGTTAGCAATGACTTTAATGTGGGGGCATACGCTCTACTCACTTTTTACACACACACTTTCAAAATATTTTTAAACTTAAAACTTTCTCCCTTTATGGATTAAAGACTAATACTTAAAGCATGAATTTTTACCTTATAGGATCTCTTGATCCCTTCAGTTTAAATTTATACGGATTTCTTGATCCCTCCAATTTCAATTTACAATATTTTGATCCCTTAAGGTCGGAAGGTGCCCTTAAGATCGGATCTCCTGATGGGTTGACTAGTGAGTGGCCACATTCACTAGGTAGTTCAACTCCATCTTTCCAATTGCAATGTTTCCTTGTGTGGTTCACAATGGGACATAAGTTCTCATTGGGCAAGGTAATCACACCCTCTCTCTCTTTCTCCTTAACTGGCAAAGTCTCTCTTATCGTGATCTTAGGGTTGATAAATACTTAAGTCCTTGGGGGCTTGAGGATTCCTTTGTCCCTTTTGATTTCAATAAGATTATCTATTCTTCATGATCTCCTTTACCAAGAGTTTGCATTGAGTCCATACCCTTGCTAAAGTGGGGGCTAAATGTATAGTTAGAAAATAGAAGCACTTCCATTGTAGACTGGTTTAACCTTCTGAGTAAGTGGTTTGGGGTCATGTCAAGTGCCTTGAATGGGTCTCTGACTTGGATCTAGATTTTTCCCCTGTTCTGCCCCATTTCCCACTTTTTCTAGCCTATTTTTGACACCCTAAATTGCAAACTAGGATTTTTGACCTCAAGGTCAAAGTTGACCTTTCTTGGTCAAGGTCTACCTTGACCTCGACCTAGGTCAGAATTGACATTTTTCTGACCTAAGGTCTAGATTTAAAGTGTCTGGGGTTTTCAGATTTCAGGCTTTGGAAAGAATTAATTCCCGCTTTTAGGTCGTCTGTTTTAGTCTTCGGAGAAACAAATCTTAAATTATATTTAATATAGGTCCTCTTCTAAGGGTATAGGTATAATTGGAATTTAATTCTCCTATGTAGGCCTTTGTAGAATATTGTGACCTAGATTCATATATAAGGAAGCTTTCTTCTCTCATTTTCTCTAACCATAAGCAAGAAAAATCTAAGAAAAAGACTTGAAGACTTAAGAGATGAAATATAAAGGTAAAGAAGCAAGATTTAAAGAAATCCAAGTAGCCATTGATGCATTCATCTATTCTCAAGCATTCAAGCACTTATCAAGCACTCAATTCATCAAGGAGATCAATTGGTAGCCATTGAAGGATTCAAGCTCTATGGAGCCTTCTTGTTGAAGATTTATCCATCTACATTCCTCCAAGCCTCTTCCTATTCAAAGATCCATTCAAGATTGATGTTGAAGATCTACAAGCAATTTATTTGAGACATCCTACATTCTACATTCTACATCCATTTGGTGCATACATACTTGTGGATCCATTGATTTGAATTTGTCACAAGGGTTTGCATACAAGCAAGGTGAATTTGTTCATTTACTTATGCAATTTCAATTACACTTTGAGGTTAATTCCAAAACCAGGGTTTGACCAAGGCAAACCCCCCAACAAACAAACCATTTTTCTTGGAGGGAAAGGTTCAGAACAATGAGGTGGAGTTCATATTTGGATACCCTTTTAAAAAAAATATCGGGATACAAAAATAAATTTTATGTCGAAGGTTTTAGAGGTTGATTTTGCCCTAGGTCAGAATCAAAAATTCTAGGTCAATGGTGACATTGACTTGAGGGTCAAAATCAGAACTGTGTCAGATCGGAAAAAGGTTTCTGGGTTTTGTTTGTCTTTGCATGTCTGTTCCAGACCCGGTTGCAAATTTTCTAGAAACTCAGTGTAGACCCCTCAAAACAACATTCTTTAGATATGTAACATTTCAAGGTTAGTACTTTTCTCCTATTCATTTCAATTAAAGTTCTTAATATTTCTAAATCTATCACACAATATTTTCTATAAAACAGAATTTAAGATCTTCTTCTTTATTCTTATTTCCAATCGATTGATTCATTTATGCATTGATCCTTCCTTTTGGGTTAATCAATTTTGATCCTTCCTTTGTGTATTTGAGGATAAAAGGAACATCTTATTTATCCCTCACATTTCAATAAACATTCTAATTTCAAATGTAGCAACACAATTGTAACTTACATTAAATGTAATTACCCCATTTCTTACACTACATTTTAAATATTACATTTTCTTATCTTACATTTTGCTGACATCTATTTTATATGTTACATATACCTAGTTCATTTTATTATGATTTCACTTTTTAAGAAAATCCTTGATGCAACCTATGTAGCCACTTACAGGTTGGTGTCCACATAAGGAGCTACTTTTCATGCCTACTCAAGACCTAGTCCTATGGCTCAACATAAAAAAAGAGACCAATACAATAATATTGTCCACTCTTTCCACATTGAGGAAATAAAAAAAACACTTCATCCACTTGGTCTACATCAAGGACGTGAACAAAAGACTATGTCCACTTGGTCTACACCAAGGACATGATACATCACAACTTGTCCACTCGGTCTACACTAAGAACATGAGCATAAAACATACCGTCTACTTGGTCTACCCCAAGGACATGGATCCCAAAAGAACCAACATACAACCAAGCAATCACTGGAGGATAAATCAACTACCAAACACTCAAGGCATGCAAGCTAAGAAAATGCAAACAAAGGCACAAACACCAAATATCTCAATAGACAACTTTTCCAAGAGCATGAAATCCAATTAAATCCATCAAACATATCATTAGAACATGAGGAATAATCAACAAGCCACAAAATGCAATTAAAAGCCAAATTTAGATAAAAACCAGCAAAGCACAATAATCACCATTTTAGTAACAAACGGGTGAGTCCGAATCATGACATCTATTACCCAGAATGTCCTCAATCCATTCTGATAGCATGATTCTACTACAATCATGAGATACTACTAAATCCAACATTTTAAACATGCCAAACTTGGTGATCAACAATTTAGGAAAGCACACAAATCAATACAAACTCAAAAAAACCATAAAATAAAACTCAACACTAAGATACAAAATTAAAACTCATTTTCTTTAATATACCCAACAACACATTTATCCAATAAAATTTTCGTTATGGGCACACACAAAAAAATGGACAATATAACATCACAAAATCCATAAATTTCAAAACATAAAATAAACATGGAAAACCAATCGGGCAATGTAATGCAATGAAATAATAAGGGAAAGCTAATTCTCAACCCACAGAACTAAAATATTTTATTTCATTCCAAAAGACTAAGCAATTCAAAAGATATGAAAACCCTACCTCACACCAAATGGAAAATACAAAAAAATGGTGGGAAGAAAATGAATCCTCCGTGAAAACTAAAATAGATCCAAATAAACGGGAGAGGTTGCATGAATCCAGCAAGTTGTTACCCACGAAAATATAATGATCAAATAAAACACAATGAGCTCAAGTTTTTTTTTTTTCCAATATTCCCAATAGATTGATCAATTAACCATTGCGTACATAAAATATGATTGGAATTTTGAATTAAATAAGTGCATATATTAGATCTAAACATGCAAATTATAAGTAAACAAGATGTAAGATGTGTTAGGTTCGTCAAAATGTAATATTGACAAAATGAGGTGCTCACTAGCTTATGCATGCCAAATAGGAACAAGCCTATTTGCATTTTGATTAGGTTAAATGAAAGTGAATTCACTTGGCTCAACCTCAAATCTAATTGAAAAGGATTGGGTACAAGGAAGATCTAACAATCCTTGTTTGAGTAAAAAATTATGCAAAGAATGTGAGTTTGATGCTAGATCTAGGGCCAAAGATGAGAAATTGAGGGTTTTTAATGTACACAAAAAACTACAAAACACATATACAGACAAAAGTTATAGATTTAGAAAAAAATATTGAAAGGAATTTATATTTGAAATCTAGGATAACATTAGGAGGTCAATGTTTCTTGGGGTTCCCTTGACTCAGGAAGGGAAGATGCAAATGAAAATTTGTGTTTTGGTATCATAATGCAACTCAAAATCTTCCCCAAAAAAATTGTCCAAAAAGTACAAGTCAATGTCACAATCAGGTAGAGAAACATTAACCTTGATTTTTTGGATTTGTCAAATATCAATCTATAGGTCTCTATCTTCTCTATTAAAATCCAAATCCGTGTCTCCTATTCCTGTCACTTGCACACACAAATAAGGCAAATTATTGGATTTATAGGGGTTTTATTTGGACAAACCCTGATTTTAGAATTAACCATGAAATTAAATTGAAAGTGTATTATACTGGAGTAGAGTGTAAAGCCCTGCCAAGGAACCCTCTAAACACAGGGTTAATAATGCACTAAACAATTTTTTTTAAAACCATATATATAACATTAAGTGCATAAGTGAAACCATAACCAAATGCATAAGAAAAGATATAACAAGAAATGATCATCAATGATTGTGCACAAGTGGAATTCTTAATCACTCTTCCAAAGGTTCCACAACAACCCAAAAAAAAAACTTAGAACGGAGTACACACACCCATGAGATTGCCAATCAAAGACTCAAACAATGTCCAATGAGTCACCAGAGGCTAAGCTGACAATAATCCATGACTATACATAGAGGGTATTAAACCATTGTCGAAAACCATCCAAAAAAAGATTCATTTTAAATACAAATATCGAAGTGTTCCTATGGAAATTAAACATACATGTTCATTACCATCTAATTGGTGTGTGTGTGTGTGTGTGTGTGTGTGTGTGTGTGTGTGTGTAAGCCTACAATTCACCAACCTACATGAAACATTAATTTGACATACTTTCAAATTGAGTTATGGATCTAACTAGTTAAGAAATTTGAAAATGAAAGCAATCGAGAGCGTGTCATAGATCTCTAGCTAGAAGGACTAAATGAATACTCTCAGCTGCAAAGAAATCCTAAATTGACAACCCCTAGGATGAAAATTTTGCTAAAAATGATAAAAGATGGATCTAAGATGCAAATGTATGCAAATTAAGATGAATTGCCCTATTCTAAATGCTCAAATATACTCAAACATGGATGAATTTTTCCATTATGATGATGTTATGCATGAATTCAACCTTGCCTCCAAAGATAGTGGATTCAAATTGACTATAAGTACATTGCTTGAATGAAAGTAGATGTAAGTGGATGTAAATTTATGATTTGTACTTAACTATGCCTCCTATTTATAGGATTTTCCAAGGTGTGAGGATAAGTTTGGATAACCATGGTCAAAGTATGATTAGGACCTTTGACGGGACAAGATTCTCTTTCAAAGTTGAATGGTCAAGATAGAAAATTCCTTTTTGCAATCCATGTGCTTTCTTTCCTCATTTCCCATTGGTTGAGTGATTTTTAGTCGTGTAGTGGTGGGTGAGGAATATTAGGATTTAACTAATTGAAAGGAATTAATTACTTTAGCCATGATTTATTTATTGAATTGAATTTAATCAATTGGTGAATTAAGTAATTAAATGATTAATTCAATTACCTAGCTATTTGATTTATTGATTTTAATTAATTCAAAATGGCTTGTATTTGATTGATTTTTTCTTTGACTTGTGTTGACCAATTTTAGGTATATACAAGTACCCCTCTTTAAATCAATGTGTGAAGTGCATTAGTTCAAAGAATACCTGATGTCTGATTTCTAATTTGATACTTGATTTGATGATCAATATGATGCTTAATTTGATGTCTGATATGATGCCTAATTTGATGTCCAATATGATGTTAAAACCTTGATATAGGTCCCTAATTTTGATTTGAGTTTGATTTGAACGCCCCATTGATGATGAAATTTTTGATGCTTAATATCTCTGATTTTGTAATATTGCCCAGATTCTATTGATTTTACATTATGATGATCATATGCCCCCTCAAGAAATGAATCAAAATGTTATATATCAATTTTGATGATTTTCATATTTTTTAGAATTTTGAGGGATAATTCTGATTTCAATGGGTTTCTCACTATGTAATTGGAAAAAATGCCCGAGTAAAAATGGTTGAATATGACACAGTTTGATGAAAAAGGTAAAAATACCTTGCCAAAAGGTCAAAATTAGGTTAAAAAGGAGTAAAAAATTACCTTTTTACCATCTCATTTTCACTTTCCTCTCATTTTCGTTTGCCTCTCTGACCTAGGTTTCCACTTGCAGTAGAAATCATGGTTGTCCCAATTCAGGAGCACAAATTCGAGAAGGGGAGGAGATTTCAATGCCCAATAGCCTACAAAGCACCAGTATGTCTCAAAATCCTTCTCTTGTTCTCATATTTGATGATTTATAGTTAAAATTTGACATTTTTAGGCACATTTGAAAGTTTTTCTGCATGTTTTAGTATTTTAGGCTTATGCAAATAATTTTATTGCTAGCGCACTTTGTTTTAATGCGTATAAATTCTTTTAGCGCACATGAGCACTATTTTAGCACCTAAACTAGGGAACTTATAATTAGTTTTAGTGACTCCAATAGGTCTTTTAGTGCCTAAAACATATTTTTGCATTTTACAAATTTTAATAGCACTCGCATTAATTATTTTAGTGCCCACGATGAAAAATAGTGCCTATACACTGTTATTTGAAATAGAGCCTAGACCCTTTTTTGCATCGCCTAAACCTTTTAGTGGCCATGGTTAATCAAACAACTCCTATGCATAATTGTGACAATTTTTCATTTTTGACTTAGCATATCAACTTTGTTTCATTTATCAATCTGATGGATATTGACGAGGTTCCAAATAGTGTTGTTGTGAAAATCAAGTGTTTTCGATGTTAGTTTAGATTATCTAGTTGATGTGGTATTGATGTCAATCAGATAGTTTGATAGGTTGATGAGTCAAATAGATGTGAAGTTATGTCCTCAAGATCTAGAGTAAGGAAATCTAATGCGCTCAGAAATGAGCAAGTAGATAATAGATTGATTAATAGATGTTAGATGATCAATTTTGATGATGTTGACAGATTGAATTGTTTTATTTCAAAAATAAGTTTCCTTTCAGAAACTAGTAGTACACAGTCTCTATCCATGTTCATTCAATATGATTCCTTAGTTGAGTGCTGATAATAGGCGGGTTATTGGATGATGTGAATTGTGGAACTTGCTTGAGATGTTGTAGTTCAGGGTGAACAATGTCCTATTGATTTCTTTGGCCGAGCAATGGCACTTGGACCATAACACCTTCATGTTACTGATGCGTGAGATGACTATCATGCCTGAGGATTTGTATAGGATTATTCAGGTTCCTACGATGGGAGTGCGGGTTTATTACGATTATGTATATGAAGGAGATGCATGCCATCGAGTTTTTGGAGATGTGACCATTAGAGGTCAGACTATCTGATGGAGGATGATGATACAACACTATGAGCCACTTCCCTCAGTGTTGGAAACATTTATTGGAGGTTTTCTGATGCTGAATAGATGAGGACATAGTTTTGTAGTTGGATGGGGATGCATTTTACAGGACATGATAGCACATCTGAGGATATTTTCTTGGGGTTTGTGCATGCTTGCACATATATATATCATGATCTACATTATGTGGTCTATAGGCACAATGCTGCACTTTATGTCGGTGCAATATTATTATAGGTTTGGGCTTGGGAGCATGTCCCTATAGAGAGACCTATTGTAGAAAAATTTCATCCTGTCCATTACCCTTTCATTTATGCTAATCATGGAGTGATTGTCTAGCCTCGGTTGGGCAAATTAGACTACTAGAACCACATGTTGGATGATATGGATTAGGTGTGTTGGAGGACCTATATTGGATGTGAGCCATGGGTTGAGGATGGTGATGAGTTACCTTTTATATTTATACTGAGGTGGTTGATTGGTCATACCAAATTAGTGAATGAGAGATTTTTCTTTATGCATGTTTTCAGATAGTTTAGTCGACCACATGGAATTCCACAGAGGTTAGCATATTATGCACGATTTCAGACCGAGAGGACTTTATGGGGTCCTTGTGTTGATTTTCAAGTAGAATATGAGGAGGTTTTGGGTTTTCATCCCATTCCATTGGATTATAGAGAAGATACATTAGATGTGGGTGTGACTCTTGAGTATGCACAGTGGGCTGCTTTATACCCTTTTCAGAGATTTACAGATCCTGTCGAGCCCGTCCCAAACATTGATGAGAGGGATAGTGATGATGATGATGATGATGATGGTGATGATCGAGGTGATGGAGATGAAGGACCTTGAAAATAGAGAGGAGCTAGAGTACGAGGCGGTAGAGTTGCAGGTGGTAGAGGTAAGAGAGAAGGTGGGAGAGCTCCTCATAGAGTTGTTCAGGGGAGAGGTGGAATGATTATACTTGTTCCTAGGGGTGGCAGTGGTGGATGTAGGGATGGTGGAGGGAGAGGTGAAGATAGAGGTGAAGATGGTGGTGGAGATGGAGGTGGGAGGTTTAGATTTTAGGGTGGACATGCTCCTATGAGATAGATGAGACTGGTACCTCCTAGATCGAGAGCAGTGTTGGGTTATGGATGGGCAGGGCGAGGTCTGAGATTAGGTCATTATGATGTATAGGGTCCTCCAGTGTAGCTAGTATATGGTTTTCCATTTTAACTAGTTTCCCCAATAGTACCAGTTCCTCATGTGGCTCTTTCTGCTCCTAGCTAGGACATTCAAGCATTATAGGCTAGTGTGACAATAGTACAAAGTCATTTGGCTCAGGTGACTAGTGTGATACACGGTTTGGCTGCAGTTATGGCTTATATTCAACAAATTCAGACATCACAGGTTCCTAGACAGAAAAATCCCTCATCATCCATGCCTCTATATATTGGTACTAGTGGTGGTGTACCATCAGGTTCAGGTGGGGATACATGGCTGGTGAAGGACAGAGCTATAGTTTCCTCCATTTGATATTTATATTTATGTATCTTTTGATTTCCTAGTGATGATGTATAAATTATGACAATTTATGATGTTTATGGACTCTTTGATTATGGACATTTGATAGATTCTCACCCTTCCTTGATGTTTATGATTTATCTCCTTGTTGATGTCATGATATATTGGACTTGTTATGATTTTATGATGGTTCATAGATGAAGTAGATGGATGCAATTTGATAAGATTCTATTTATGCATGAATTTGTTTTTTCTGTGGATGCACTTATTTGATGTAGATGTGAATGCTTGGATGTACTTAGTTGGCTTTAAATATTCATGTATGGATGCATTGTGATATTTACACAGATGCTGAGATATGGATGTATATGGATATTTTTCTTATATTGATGCATACATATGGATGTACTTATGTGACCTAAATAAATGCATTACTTATATGATGATTGATTTGTATAGATGTAATGTAATAATTTGATGTGTTTATGATGTTGATGATGCAATGCTTTATGATATGGATTAATGATTTTAATGTTTATATAATGATTATGATATGTGCACCTAATATAATGTTTAATGATATGCAATAGAGAAATGATAAATTATTAATGATTTTGATATGCAAGACGAATGAACCTAAATGCAATTAATGCACTTAAGGAGTAATGATTAATGATTAATGAACGTAAATGAAAGGCTATTAATGATGGATAATGATTCTAAATGAAATGCACTTAAGTATAAATGAAATGTAATGACCTAAATGAAAATGTGATGCTTTATTTTAGTTAAATTCCAATATATTCTATCTAAAGGAGAATTGTGATTTTTTGACCTTGATTAATTTTTTAACCCCCCCCCGACCCTTTTGGGAAATTCGATACTGATTATTAATGCAAGATTAATCTAATATGAATGCAAAATGTGAATACAACTAAAACTATTTTCACTTTTCAATGGATTAATATATTTTGCAATTTATCATCATTGAGATTTTTCGTAGATCAATGAAATTGGTACAACTCTCCATTGGTTAGATTTACAAACCATGATGATATGAATACCACATTCATCAGATTCAATGTGGCCAGTGTCATCATTGAGGTTTTCTTGTGAATCATTGAAATTCGTACAACCCTCACTAGTTGTATTTTCAACCATGGTGGTATGAATATTGCTATCATTAGATTCAATATTGCAAGTGGATCTTGACGTTAAGGTATGAATAACCTAAATGGCCTAAGTGTCCTTTTGCGTAAACAAACAAAGAATTAATTCCTTCCATATGCAAATGTCCTCGATGATCATGTCTTCAGGATCCATATTTGGTGGTTTTTAATTTATTTTCCAGTTCACTTTTTGTCGTACAAAATGATACTCTCTTATCTGATACTCTTTTAGCTAATACTCTTTCAACTGATCAAGTATATAACCTCTTAAGATGAATGTTATTTATGGGTTCATCATATTATTCTACATCACATGTGGCTAATTTGTAAGTTCCTATTCCATTGGATGATGTGATCACAAAGAGTTCTAACCAATTTGCCTCAAATTTCCCTTTCTTTTCTCTCTCTTGTTGATTCTTTGGATTTTCTTTTAGGAAAAGGTCACCAACTTGGAACTCTCTAGGTTTGATCTTTTTATTGTAGTTCCTTGACATCCTCTTTTGATAGACTATTAGGTGATCATATGTTTGTTGTTGGAGATCCTAAAGCAATTCTAATTCTTGTAACTAAGAAACTCTATAGTCTTCATCAGTCAATAATACATGTAAGTGTTAGTGAAAAAATGACACAAACAGTTGGAGAAGTTGTCATTAAATTGAAAACTTTCCTCTGAATTTTAGAGGTACAACTCCCTCTTAAAAAGATATGCAATGAATAAAAATGCAAGTTATGCCTTTAACCAGAAATCACAAAAGGAAAACAACCATCTACACATAGCCATGAAATAGATGTGGAAGTTTATTTCAGAATTAAAATGAATGGAGAGAAGTATCACACAGATCACCCCTTCCCACACTTACATATGATAACCGAAGAAAGAAAGAAATAACATACCCTTCTGAGTGGATGATTTAATCTAAATTCATAGCTTTAGAATTAAATGCATACATAATCCAATATAAGAGAATGACACTAAAAGTAACTACAAAGAGACACAAATCAATATAATTTACATAAAACACTAATAAGTTCACAGACTAGTAAATATTCTCTTTATTCTTCTAGTGCAAAAATATGTATTCATAGACCCACAACCCTGTACAATAAGATTGTGCTGAAAAGAAAACTATGCTCCCCTTCTGTAGCTTACTCTCCCTTAAAAAAAAACCCCTTTTTGGAAGAGATTTTTCCAATAAATAATTACATGGGATGGTTATTCAGTTTTGCAAATAAATCTTGAAAAAGATAATTAAAATTTCTAAAATCGCATCATTCCCCGTGGGCATCTCTAGTTTCCTATAACCGTTTGAAATTAATCTTTGACAAAATTCCTGTAGCTTTTACTAAGAGACATGTTTCAAGTATAATGTAATTATTTTTATTCCTTTCGATAAGATTAAAGATTAAGCTTATTTTATAGTCTACGATACTAGTTATATGTTTTGGAGTCTACATATGATTAGAGTGATACGGGACTACCTCGTATTCCTTGCAAGAAGTACCTAACTACGCTACAAATGAGGCATACATACCCTATCCCCAATAGAATTTCAACTTTGAAAATTCCTTCGTGACAACTTTTCCTTCCCTTCTTGAACAGATGATAGACAATGATTGTTTCAGATTTAATGTTTCCAAGAATCGCCAATTTGTATGTCTCTTATCAATTGCTTGGTTTCGATACTCTGTGTAATCTATAATAATCTATATATCGGGCACATGAAAAGCTATTGGATGACTTCCGACATTCCTTAATGTACTATTTGCATTGCGTTTCAATTTTATCACTTCGATTTCTCCTTGGTCCAAATTGAAGAATAAAAAGAGGGACACATATTATTACTATTATGTGATGGCATTTTCTAGCCCCGTTCAATATCAAGTCCAACAACTTCCACATTTGAAAGATTTCTCTATTTACATGTTTCCTGTGATTAGCTTCATAATGGAAACAAAAACAAAATCAACTTCCATTTGCAAAACCACTACATAGAAACCGCGAGAATTTAACTAATATCCATCAAGTTTTGAATAATAGCAACAAATCAGTTATATAAGTCCCAATGACATCTACTCAAATTCTCCTCATAATCAAGCCATTTTCTACATTTTTGTATTCCATAAGAATACTAATTCATTGACTCCATTGATGATTATTTTATCAGTATCCAATATAATCTGGTACTCATCACCTTCTACTCCAATCTCATAACCATTATATGAGTCTGTAGGATGGAAGTTGAACACAAGAAAAAGAGGATCACATGTATACATGCGTTCTTTTGTTTCCTCTAATACAACCCATATGTAACTATGCTTTATTAATTTTATTCCTTTGAGATTTTTTAATCCCCTTTCGTTGGATTCATCTTCTGGGAATCTGCTAATACATTATCGTTCTTCCATACTTGTATGTGTTGTTTGAAAACTTTTGTCGCCCCTCAAGTATTCAATTTGTGAATAATTTGTTTTTATGTGTCTTCTAGTTGTGGCAGAGTGTATCAATCATTCCATCGTTGCTAGTTGTGGCAGAGTGTATCAATCATTCCATCGATAGTCATAAGTAGGTTTAACCAATTTTTCCACCAAGAATTCATATCTTTCATTTTGATCGGGTACTTGTAGAAGTGAAGCTAGTGTAGCCATGACATCAACTGCTTTATTCTCAACTCTTGGTATTTGCTCGAATGTGATCAATACAAAATATTTCTTAAAATCATCAACTATCCTTTTGTAAGTCATGAATTTTTCATCCTTGGTTTGATATTCATCATTAATTTGATTAATGATCAATTGGGAGTCTCCATATATTTGCAATTTTTTGATTGTCCATTCCAAGGCTATCTTGAGTCCAATCACAAGTGCTTCATATTCTATTATATTGTTGGTGTATGGGAATAGAACTTTATATGATTTTGGTATTGTACAACCTTGAGTTGTAATGAAAAGAACTCCTGATCCTGATCCATGTTGAGTATATGACATGTCAAAGTATAATTTCCAGGTTTGAGGTACAAGTGTAAGAATATGTGCATCTGGAAATTCTACTTGTAGAGGTTCTTCACTTGATATTGGTGCTTCTACTAGCTGATCTTCTATAACTTGGGCTTTGATAGCTCTTCGATCCACATACTTAATGTCAAATTCACTTAGTACCATGACCCACTTAGCCAACCTTCTTGTGAGAGACGATTTACTAAGAAGGTATTTCAATGGATCTATCTTAGCAATTAACTTGATTTTATTTGCTAGCATGTAATGTCTTAGCTTTTGATAAACAAAAATCATTGCTAGACATGCCCGCTCTATAAAGGTGTAATTAAGCTTATATTTCACCAATGTTCTACTAATGTAGTAGATACATTTTTATTTTCCTTGATCATCTTCTTGTGCTAATAAGGCTCCCAATGAATTTTCTGTTGCTGAGATCTACAGTATCAAAGGTTTCCCTGGTATTGGAGCCATTAGGACATGCGGTTTTATAAGATATTTCTTCAAAGGAGAAAAGGCTTCCTCACATTTGTTGTCCCATTTGAATAAGATGTTCTTATGTAATAATAGGGAAAAGAATGTCATTTTTCTACCAATTGTGATATGAACCTCCTTATGGATTATAACCTTCCTTGCAAAGACATTAATTGGCTAATGTTTCTTGGTGCTCCCATTTACATGATGACTTTAACTTTAGCTAGATCCACCTCTATTCCTTTGGCTGAAACAATGTACCCTAGAAATTTTTCCGATTGGACTCCAAATGCACACTTTTTTGGATTTAGTCCCACTTTGAATTTTTTCGAGCTTGTGAAGATTTTGTCTAGAATTTGGTAGATGTTCCTAAAATGTCATCCACATAATCTTCCATGAATGTGTGTATCATGTCATGAAAAATGGTTTTCATAGCTCTTTGGTATGTAACGCCAACATTTTGAGACCAAAAGGTATTACATTCCAACAAAAAGTACCCCATGCATATAAAAGCAATTTTATCCTGATCTTCAGGTGCTATCTTTTTTTGATTGTATCCCGAGAATCCATCCATTAAGGAGAACATAGGATGCCCTGATGTGAGGTCCACTATTGTATCAATGTTTGGAAGAGGAAAATAATCCTTGGGACATGCCTTGTTTAAATCTTGAAAATTTATATAAATTCTTATGCTCTTATCAAATTTTGAAACATGTACTATATTTGAGATCCATGGAGCATATGCAATATGCCTAATGAACCTTGTATACAAGAGACTTTTCAATTATTTTTTAACCAATAAGTCCATACATGTGGGTTCATCTTTCTCAAATTTTTCTTTACTGATTCGACTCCTAGAGCTATATTGAGATGATGCATTATCAAATTGGGGTCTAATTATGGCATATCAACTTATGACCATGCAATATTGACTTGTCTTTCCTTGAAAAAAGGTGATGAATTACTCCCTTTCATCTTTGGATATAGATGTTGCTAAATTGATGTTCTTAGGCTCTTCCTCAGTTCCAATGTTTATTTTCTTTGTGGGGCTCAATCAATATAGATGACCTCTCTTCATTGTGTTTGGGTAAAGTGTCAAGCTTCTCATCCTTAGGTACCTCAATTGGGTTTTCACCTTTGGATATGTAATTTATTTCTACTTTTCTCTGATCTAGTATTGCCACATGGTGATTTTCACAACTAGATCTTTTATTTTTGTGACTAAGAAACTTGATACTTCCCCCCATTGTTGCATCTTGATGTGATTCTTGGATGGAAGATGGCTCAACTGCATTGAGATACATGCCAATAGAATAGTCATTTGGAATGGTATTTATTTCATTTGTCTTAATTTGATCTCAATCAATGAGTTTAGGATGGATAAGAGGTAAGGAATTATTAGGGGGATTTAGGTCTATGGGAGTTAATGTCCTGACTTTGTTATAGCTTGGTTCATACATTGTATTGTCGAGATCTATGACGTGAGATTGATCAAGATGGTCCATAGAGTTTGGATCTATTTCTTCCTCGCTAGAGTATTTGTGTACACATTGTGGATCTAACTATTGTAAGGTAAACCTAGAGCTTTGTCTCTCTTAAAATGTAGGTATATATTACTCTCCTAATCACTCATAACTTGAACTTGGTGTTTCCTTTTGTTAATGTTTGTAGCTTCACTCGTGTGATCATTAGAATACATATAATGTACATGATTAATAATAATATAATATATATGTTATATTATTATTAATCATATGAAATTTAATATTTAATATTAAATTATTAAATTATTCTTAATTAATAATTGATTGATGAAACATTATAAGATTGATTAAATTATAATTAATGGGAAGAGGCATGTCATTTCTTATAAATAATAATGAATAGACATTTCCCATGAAGGGACATGTCTCTCCTAGCCTCATTCCCAATGTAAATGAAAGAGAGATTGTTGCATTTGGAAAACATATACAACATAGAGTGATATTACATTTACAGCTATCCTAAAAACTTAACATGGTATCAGATCCAGACTGCAAATGTAAGTGAGTAGTTTGTTGATGGTGAATGTGTGATTGTCTCAAAAAATATAGTCTCAATAAAGGGACCATATCTCACAAATCCACCTTTGGATTTTTACGAATTTTAGATATGTTGGTGAAAAACAAATTTTGAAGAATCCCACTAGAGCAATTGGAGAGATAGTATGGGGTTAAAAAGTTATGATGGACTGTGTACGGGTCTATGTGAAATTCCTAAAAGTGGCTTTCATTAAAGAGATATATTAAATTTTTATGATCGTGGTCAAGCATTAACAAAGAAGAATATATTCAAGGAAGTGTGTCTCTTTATAAAAAAACAATTAATTATAGAGTTTCACTTCTCTTGGAGCAATCGGGTCATTTAACAAGAAGACATGAGTATTTTTCAATGATATAAGAGTGGGAATTGTACATTGTGGGAGAATAATAACCAATGTTACATTTCCATTTGAACTATCCTTAGTGGAGAGTGAAAAATGGTGATCATCCACTCTAGGTTATCACTCTACATGAAGGTCGTCGACATGCATAGTATGAATAACATAATGATCTCCTGCATCGTGTCCTCCACAAACAACTTCAAAATTTGATGAGAGTTGATATTTCCTATATGGGATCACCTTATAAAAGGAAATATTTGAAACTTAAGATAAGTATTCCATGTTTTATTAATGCACATGAATTATTGAGTTTGAAATTTATGCTATAATATCGGCTAGTAAAATCTTGTATGCTTCTATCTTTGGTATTTCCGTATGAGATAGTTTAGTTTATAAGCTATTTGCAATCTCTGTCCAATATACCTTCAGGACAGAAGTACAAGAAATTATTTTCAGAGGGAGTCTGAATCTTCAGAGGTAACTTTGGATGGGGAGCTAAGAAGATTGATATCAGACTCAAAGGGAGTCGGACAGTTCATCTTAAGCAATCTTGGATGATCAACAGATTGATATATTCTCTGTGAGAGAAGTTTGAGGTGAAATCCCTTGTTTTCACCCTATGTGTTGAGGCATGATGGATTTCATGTGTGTGAATCCATATTTTTAATGGGTCTACCCCCTGTGTACGTCATGAGGAAGTGACGACTCCTCATGTGACGACTTCCAAATGATTATCACTTGTATTTGTAAGAGTTATTGAAAGGTGATGATCTTATAATAACTTGACCTTGTATTGTGATAGACATCTTGTGATGGCTGAAACAGATCATAATAGATGGAAATTATGGATAGAATTGCTGATTGAGGAAATCCACATTAAATCTCATGAGTTTGTGGATAGAATCGCCGATGGAGGAAATCCACACGAGAGCTTGTGGATAGAATCTTCGATTGAGGCAATCCACATGGGAACTTGTGGATAGAATCACCGATTGAGGTAATCCATAATAAATCTCATGAGTTTATTGATAGAATCACCAATGGATCCAATCCACACAAGAGCTTGTGGATAGAATCGTTGATTGAGGAAATCCACCCGGGAACCTGTGGATAGAATCGCGGATGGAGGAAATCCACTCTAAAGCTTGTGAGTTTGTAGATAGAATCGATAATGGAGGAAATCCACACGAGAGCTTGTGGATAGAATCGCCGATGGAGGCAATCCACTCTAAAGCTTGTGAGTTTATGGATAGAATCGCCGATGGAGGAAATGCACATGAGAGCTTGTAGATAGAATCACTGATGGAGGCAATCCACTCAAAGCTCATGATTTTGTGGATAGAATCACCTATGGAAGCAATCCACATGAGAGCTTGTGGATAAAATGGCTGATGGAGGCAATCCACTTGAGAGCTTGTGGATAGAATCGCTGATGAAGGCAATCCACCTAAGAGCTTGTGGATAGAATCTTCGATGGAGGAAATCCACCTAAGAGCTTGTGGATATAATCTTCGATGGAGGAAATCCACATCTTGAGACTATGTTTCTATTGATTACATCATAACGATGATTCTTTTATTGCTTAAATCATATGATTGATGTTATCAAGTATCATATAAGTGTTGACATTGTATTGATTTATCCTCCCTAGCTAAGAGGGAGTGCTAATGTTTGTAGCTTTAGTCATATGATCATTAGAATACATATAATACATGTTGATTAATAATAATATAATATATATGTTATATTATTATTAATCATATGAAATTTAATATTCAATATTCAATTATTCTTAATTAATAATTGATTGATGAAACATTATAAGATTGATTAAATTATAATTAATGGGAAAAGGCATGTCCTTTCTTATAAATAATAATGAATAGACATGTCCCATGAAAGGACATGTCTCTCCTAGCCTCATTCCCAATATAAATGAAAGAGAGATTGTTGCATTTGGAAAAAACATACAACATAGAGTGATATTACATTTGCAGCTATCCTAAAAACTTAACACCTTTGATGTAGATTTGTATGAGTGGATCACATCAAATTCCTTGTCATGAAATGACTCTTCGAATAAGGAACCCCATTCCCATTTGGCTGAGTCATCATCACTATATGATTCTAAATTTGTAATCTACTCATGGATGTAGGGAAGATTCTTTTTGGTATATCTTGTTTCAATATAACCTACCCCTATTTTCTCATTATTAGATTAGAAAGTAGCTTCTATAGGTTCTAATAATCTTTTTTTTCCTCCCAAGAGGACCTGATCCTTGGTAACCCATTTTCTGCATGATTTGAAAACCTTTCCCATATTGATGTGTGGGAATGCTAATGTGTTTTACCCTTTCATTTGTTTCTTCCTCAGCCTTATATAACCAATTTAGGATGTTATTATCTTCTTCCACCTCAGCTAATGTAGTAGCTTTGACAAAGTTGTCATTATATTTGTGAGAAGATGTTTGGTTTGGTGAAATAAAGTGTTTTCCATGGGATTTTGGAGAAATTGGTAAATTGATCATTGATAAGGAATATTCTCTCACCCCTTTGTGAATGATCTTCAATTTATTCTCAAAATTTTTCATTAGGGTATCCATCTTTTGATAATGAGTTTCTTTTTTCCTTCCCCTTTTCTAATTTTATATTTTCTGGTCCTTTGTCTCCTTGGCTAGAAGTACTCAAACAAGAGGAACTAGGAATTTCATCATTTGAATGTAAAAGAGAAACACCCTCTTTTCCCTTGCTTGATGTGAATGAACTATAAATTTCACTATTTGAATTAATGAAATTATCTTTTTCCTTTTCTTTTTCTTTCTCTTTGAATGAAGACCTTGTACTAGGATTTCCTCCTTAGCTTGTTATGGAGTTTAATTTCATGTGGAAGGCTTATTATGTGGTACAAAGGAATCTGTAACCAGTTTGATATTATTGCAATATTGGAAATGGTTAAGGTCAGCATTGATTGTTATTTATTGACCCAAATAAGAAAAATTTAGACATTGATGATAAGTAGAAGGAACATCTTGCATTTCATGAATCCATGGCCTTCCAAAGAATATGTTGTAGGTCAATTTAAGATCTAGTACCTAGCAAATTGTCTCCTTTTGAATAGGTCCTACTCAAATTTGAAGCAGGGAACCTCTTGCAGTTTCAGAGTTAGATTAAGTTTTGTCTTGTAATATAGGATTTTAGATCCCTTGGGTCATCCTAATGTAATCTCTTGGTCTCCATTGTAAGGTTAAGGGTCTTAAGGTGCTCTATAAAACTTGAAGTCTCCTTAAACCTTTAAGACCATAGTTTCAATTGTTTAAATGTTATTAGTGGTTTATGTTGATTTTAGTGTTTGATCTTAGTCCAAGGTCCTTGCATATTCATTCCAAATTCCTTTGGAGTCATGTTTTGTTGTATTTTTGCAAAAGTCTCAAAAACTATCCAAAACAAAATGTTTCTCGAGCAACTTTTCAAAAGTTGCTCGAGACTTGTCTTTTGGTATTCCATTGATTACAACTCTGCCTTGGGAATTTGAATTGTTGGAATGGAGTTATTTTTAAATATTTAATTCTTCCTTTCAAGGGGAGAGACAGATTGGTACGACTTAATGATCTTTTAAAGGAATATGAACAGTTTTATGAGAATTTTAATTATGCACGACAATGTACTGATTCATTGAGAAAAACCAGTGATAGAATTTTGTTATGTTGTAAGTTTACTTCCATTTTCAGCTGGTTTCATTCAATTTAGTGTTGATTTGTAGAAGTTAGAAGTGTTTTTGTAAAAGCAGTCTAGAAACCCTCTTATTTTGGGTCTGTGCACAAGATGGGGCCCTAACTTGGGATTTCTATAGTGGATCTCCATGGCCACTTGGAAAATACAAGTTAGGGACATGTATTTTAAGATTCTAAAATCTTAGGATCCTATTGTTTTTTTTGTGATTTTTAAGGTCAAGCCCTAGGCTAAAAATCTCTATGTATTTAGCCAGTCAATTGAGAAAATGTGTGTGCAGTTGAATGAATTGACTAATGGGACTTGGTAGGTTGGTGTTTTTGGGTATTTTGGGTTAGTAGAACACTCTAGGGTGACTGCATCAACTTGATGACATGTAACTGATTGAATGTTTGAAGATGTTAAGTTGACCACCGAAATGCAGAAAGATAATGCAAGACATTAAATCAGCTAACGGATTGTATTATCATTGATGTCAACTTGATATAATATAATCAGTTATAATCAAAGTGTCAATGAATTTAGAGAATAAGAGAGAGAAAGATTATGCTTTTAGTAATGCATAAAAGACAAGCATTTACTAAGTGACTTAAAACACCGATGACTAGTGGAACCTGACGAACAGAGATAACCAAAAGTTAAATCATAGTGATACATGAGAAAATAAAGTGACAAACATTACCGAAGAGAAGAATCACAAACATTATAGAAGGCCAGAATTATAGTGTTAACCGACGAACAAAACTTTTGCAGTGAAGCCCGAAGGATAGACAACCCCAATGGATAGACAACACTAACGGAGAAGCCCGAGGAGAACTGAAGTGTTGACCAAAGCTATCAAAGAGTTAAAACACTGAAGTTAACTGGAGTTCAAAAATGACAAAATATCTAGCTGGCAGAGCTAAAGATAGACTTAACTAGTTGTTGACATTGTTTTAATTGACAAGTTAAAGCCAAAGATAAGTAAAGGATTTAAAGCTATTTTATTCAGTTGGCAAGAATATTTCTATGAGATAAAACAAGAGTTATGCTTTAACTCAAGATTGGATAAGATTGCGGATCACGCCAAGAACAAGAAAATCAAGAAGAGAGAAATGGTGATATCATGTCTATAAAGAGACAACTTAATTCATTATGAATTAAGGGGAGTGAATGAAAAAGAGGACGCTGGAGAGAAACTAATGAAGAACAACTTCATATAGTCCTGATCAATCAAGCTGAGGAAAGAGCTAAATATTTCTGCGGACACCGACCAATAGAGAAGCACAACATCATCGAGAAAAAGAAGTGGGACAAAGGTATTGAAGAAATATATGTATCAGAATGGTTTAATGAGCTTACAATAGATATGAAAATCTGCAAGTATAAGTTGTATATGTGAACAAATCATTTACTATTTCAGTTTAACCATTGAATAAGAAAGTCTCTTAACCGAGCAGGATTTGAAGATCCTTTCTATATAGAGATACATCCCAATGAGTATCAAAAAGTTTGATCATGAAGATAGCATGAGATGCCAAATACCATTTGACAAACTACACTGGGTTTGGTCATAGAATGTAGCATACAGATGCTCGATATCAAGTGACAAACTAATATTTTAAATCCTGTAACAAGGTCACACCTAACAATGTGTTTGTAACCTTTAACAGGGTTGGCTCTTCACCAAGCTCACTTCAGAAGAATGAAAATTGTGGGTTACCAGTCCCAAGTGGTTTTTCCCTTAACAGGGTTTCCATGTTAAAAATCCATGTGTCAATGTGTTTATGAGTCATTACTTTAGTGTTTTTCATTACATGTAGCTAATCTGGATTGATCGGTATACACTAAGAAATTTACTTTTTTTTGGTAAATGAAAGACTGCTATTCAGTAAACATAAAGAATAAGGTTTAAAAGATAACTTCGAGCAGTAGTTATTTGATAAGTATATTTGAAGGCATTCATCTTGCAAGACTGAAGATAACTAGAGGCTTAATATTGTGGTACTAAGTTTTTGGGTTGATTTATTAGATTATTTTGAGGCCACTGATTCACCCCCCACTCAATTATTTCTAACAATTGGTATCATAGCTTGTGTTCTTATAAAGGGAGTTTAACAGCTCAAGCAAAAGATCACAAGATGAACAAACGAG
>MU226361.1:1590501-1619678 GCA_018584345.1 Thuja plicata | reverse complement strand
CCTTGTGTCCTTTCTTTTGACATTTATAACAATTACCAATAAAAGTAGATTGTGCTTGAGAAATACCTTTCATTTTGCTTCTGCAAATGTTTGAGGTGTGGCCTCGTTTTCCACAGTGATTGCATGATAGCTTCTTGGATCTTGGGGTTGTGAAAGCATTCCTCTTATCAGATTGATTTGAGGATTCTCCATTCTCGTTGTATCCTAATCATGTGTAGTTGTTGACTCTTCTTTGTCCATCAAGAAAGCCATCCATCCATTTGTTGCTATCCTCAGCCTTTTTGATCAGTTTATTGTGTTGATTTTGAATTCTGATTTCATACTTTAATTTTTCATTTTCTTCCCTTAGTTCACCAATGGTCTGTATTCTTTCTATGAGTTTTGTATATAATCTGTTTGCTTCTTGACTCATAAGAATAATTTGGTTGGTGACCTCATGGTGATGCTCAGTGATTCTTTGAATCTCTGATTCTTTATCTTGTAGCTTCTTTATAATTTTCCTCCTGTCATCAATGGCTAGTGTTCTTTCATTTTTATCTTTTCTTGCATCATTCATAACATCAATCATTTTTACCATTTGAGTCTCTTGACCAATTTGTAGCATCTTGATTTGATTTGTCAGATGTAGATTGATCTCCTGCATACTTGTAATTTCTTCAACTGATACATCTGAAGCTTTACTCAATGATGATTCTGCTGCTACAAAGTACTCTTGTATTTCCATTTCTTTGTAGTCTTTCTCATTCAGCCTGGTTTCCATAATCTGTCTTTCATCAAGAAGTTTTCTTAGCTTTATCTTTGCCTCCTTATACTACTCAAAGTTTATTTGCATCTGTAACTGCTCATTCTCAATAGTCATATCCAGTCTGAACTTATCCATAGCTCTGATCTTTTCTCTCAAGTCTTTAACCTTTTCAAGAAAGAGACTTAGCTCTGATACCAATTGTTGGAATTATGTTGAGATAATTTGTACTAAGAGGGGAGGGGTGAATCAGTACCTCTAAAACTTTTCTTGGTTAGCCCATTAACCCTTAGTCATCAGTTTGTAATTTAACTTATCTATCTGTTCATATTTCTTTATGCATATGAAATCATATCATACATTATTTTTGATATGTAACAATAAAAAAAACATTCATGAAATTAGATAACACATGACAAAAGATATGATATCGCAGAAAACTCCTGTTAAGGAAGTAAAAACTGCAGTGGGGATTGTTACCCACAAACTTCACTATCTGCAGATAAAAAGAGCCGGTTAAGGCTTACAATTTGATCACTTCTAATGACTTACCCTGTTAGGAGTATTATAGTGGAGACCTGTTAAGATCTAGTTCATTTGAAGCTTTCAACAACACTGTTAAGTGTGCACTCTGTTAAGAGACTTACAAAGGATGGTTAAATCCACCTTCTACAAAAGGATTTTAGATGTGATGCACTTGTTAGAATGAAACTACATAGGTCTTTGATCTGATGATAAATGCAATATTCAATTGCTGATGATAGATCCTATAAAGCTCCAAAAATACTATTAATCATCATTCCATGATTGAGTATTACCTTTATCTGCTCGTCGGTAGCCTCTGTGTGTTCTTGATAACTGATGTATTCTATTTTTGATCTTTGCATGAATTCTGCCTTCTGCTCCTTAGATGCTCTTCGTGGCTATCAATTATGAAGAATTCATGTACTCACAATTGAGTATGAACATCTATTTATAAAAGTTTAGGTTGATTCATGCATTCACAAGTTAACTCTAGATTCAAGATATACAACTTGATCTTGATTTATAGTAAGATATGCTTTAGATCTGTTAGGATGATTTAAAGCATTTACATAAAGCTTGCATGGCCATCTAATATGATTTAAAACAAAATAAAACTCTATAAATAGAATTACATTGCTTTAATCATCGTGTAAAACTTAGATCCACAATTTGCGGGTTCTTGATCTGTCTGTCGGTTCTGATGGTCGGTTTTCTTGATCGTCGGTGTTCCTTCTTGAACTGGTCATCGGGTATGCCTTTTTCTGTTCCTATCAGGTTAGTTCTGAAAACTATGTCACCGGTGATGCTTGTGGTCGTCGGTGATGCTTGTCACATTTATACTTAGCATTTTTCTCAAAATTCTTTGTCCTGTCGGGTATGCTTGCATTTCACTGGTACTGCTTGTGGTTCGCTGGTGATGTTTGCTGTCTGCCGGTAATGCTTGATGTCTGTGTTTTTTCTCTGAGTATACTAATGGAAAAATAATGTCATCAATATCATGTGCAAGAACTTTCAAAAAGGTAAGATGACAAAGTCTAGTTTCAAGAGTAAAGCCCATACATCTAATGCAATTCTAGAATTAGTCCATACTGATCTATGTGGAACCATGAGGATAAAGAGCTACTATGGAGATAGGTATTTCATTCTCTTTGTTGATGATTATTCTAGAATGATGATAGTTATGTTCTTAAAAGATAAATCAGAAGCATTCACGATGTTTAAATGGTATAAGACTATGGTAGAAAAACAAAGTGATAAGAAATTGAAATGCTTAAGGTCAGATAGAGGAGGGGAATTTATTTCAGACAAATTCACTAATTTTTGTAATGAGCATGGAATTAAAAGACATGTTTATGCACCAAGAACACCACAACAAAATAGAATTGCTGAGAGGAGAAACAGATCAATTGTTGACTGTGAAAGAACATTGATGATTGAGAAAAGCATCACTCAAACATTCTTGAGGGAAGTTGTCAGCACTGCTGTCTACACATTGAATAGAGTACAATTGAAAAAGGACACAAAGAAGACACCCTGTAAGCTTTGGTATGGTTACACACCCAATGTAAGTTACTTCAGAATCTTTGGTAGTCAATGTTATATTTTAAAGGATGATAGAAATGGAAAGCTCGACTCCAAAAGTGATGAAGGTATCTTTCTAGGATATTCCACCAAAAGCAAGGCTTATAAGTGTCTTAACAAGTCATCTAACAAGATCATTGAAAGTGCAAATGTAAAGATAGATGAATTTGCAGAAAACAATGATAAGGAAAGAAGAAGAGAACCAGAGGACTACAACAGGTTTGTTTATACTGAAGATCTGACACTCTACCCGAGCAACAGTGTATCACTCCTGAGCAATAGAAAATTGCACCCGACCATCAGGCTGCAATTACAAAAATCAGGATAATACTGAAGATGATGTACTAAGCGATGGAGATCAGAATGAAGGTTAAGAAGATGATCAGAAGCCTTGGATTCTGTTCTTTATAACCGATTCCATCTTTTGTTGTCCTTCTGCATAAAACTCAGTCTCTAATCCATAGAAGTGTCTACGGCTACAATCATTATCACATCATCTTGTTTTGATTGATTACACATCTATTTATACAATGAATTTGACCTAAATGAGTTTCACGCTTTTCAATGATAACTCTATGATCAAAGGTTTACAACTTGACCTTGATCTCCTAGTTTACATGTTTTCAATCAGTTAGAATGATTAAAACAATTACAATTACTTTACTTGTCCCTCAAGAAATGGATTTAAAGCTAAGCTTTAAGCTAAATATAAAACTTAAGTGTTTTATCTGACGTGTAAGTCAGATCCACATTTCTCGGAATAAAGCCGTCTCTCGATAGACTGGTGCTCAGATTGCTCTGTAAACTTGTCTGTCGGTTTACACTATCGAGCTACACTATAAACTTCTGTCGGGTTCCTTTGTGAATTATGTTTGTCGGTTTACACAGTGATCTGTCTGTCAGGTTCTCTGTACTTAACATTTTCGTTAACCTCTATTTAACTATTGTGTCGGGTTGCACTAAAAACCCGTCTTTCGGTGATCATGTACACACGGTTCAAAAAATATTTCCTTTGCATACTAATGACAAAATATGTCATCAGGAATAATGGGGTCCTGCGATGGAATAGGAGAAATGGCAGGATCATTTATTAGGATAGGATCTTATGGGGAATCTCGAGGATTAGGAAAAGGAAATGAATGGATTGAGGGATCTTGAGGAGGATCTAGAGGGATGATGGGATCTTGTTGTAGACATGGACATGAAGGGATACTTTGATCTTGACTTGAAATGGGATCATGGGAAGAAATGGAAGGGGGATCATGATCTTGCTTAGGAAGTGGAAGGTCAATGGGACTTGGGAGGACATTTTGGGTTTGAAATGGAATGGGATCAACTTCGATGGGATCATCTTGGATAGGGGTGATAAGGATAGTGGGATCATCATGAGGCTCAAGAAAAATGAGATCTTGGTCAACAATTGGGGGGATTGGTCATCATTGGGATCTTGGTCTTGAGATATTTTTAGACATGTTTCTTCGTGCTTTTTATCATCCTCTTGACATGGGATATGCATTTGGACATGTAAGGGGAATTCTTGAAAGGGGTCAATTTTTGGACACGAGAGAGATGGACTTTGGATGAGACTCTCATGAATAGGCTTGATTGAAATTGGAGGACCTTGTGGAATTGGTTCAAAGGAACTTGGGCTATGCATAGAACTAGCTTGGATTTATTCTATGAATAACCCTTAGAAGGTTGAATTATTGGAAGAGTCACTTGATGGAGATGGAGGAAATTGCTCTTGGGAGGAATGTGGGGATGAAGGAGTGGAGGTTATCATATTTTTTTTTTGAAGGTTAGCATCTTGATAGGAAGTGAGTGTGTCATCCATGTGATCGCTTTGGAATGGGCCATTGCTAGACATGGGTGCAATATTTTTATTTTCATTCTCTAGTATCATTTCACCAATGTGAGCTATTATCTCAAGTGAATCCTTTATATCAATATTTTCTATTGGGAAAGAATTTGGTGATTGAAGTTGTACCACAATAGGTTGTTCATTTCTTATGCTTGATCGATGTTCAAAGGGTGACACATTTGAATTTTTCTTTGTTTGATAAAAATTTGGTGGTGAAGTGGAGGACACAAAAGGTTCCTCATGCAATGTTATTGTTTGTGATCGTGACATCGATTGTCTTGTTCTCATGATTGGCACATGAGGTTGTGAAATTGTTTGAAGATCACTTGGTTGCATTGGAATGAAGATTGGTGTAATTTGGTGGTGGCCCCAATTGAATTATTCCACGCTCTGGTTGAAAGGTTTGATTTGGAACTTGGTTGAATGATTGATTTGAAATTTGAGCACATGGAGACTGATTTGAAACTTGATTGAATTGAGCATGATCTGGGACTTGGTTGAAAAAAGTTGGCTCTTGTACCTGATTGAATTGGGCTTTGTTAAAATTTTCATTTGCCTCATTTAGTTGTGAAATAAGTTTTGGTATCTTTGATTTTTCAATGAGATTGTATGTCAATTTCACCAAAACATTCACTTGGTCATCTAAGGAGTTTCACCATCTCCTTTCTACTCTTTATCATATTTTCTACCCTCATTCCAAGATATTTTCTTTAGCCAATTTTGCTTCCAATTTTTTGATAAAGTATGTGTGGGATTGATTTGATTGATCATTCAATTATGTTGATTCCATTTGACTTGGTTCAAGAGATTGTTCTGACGTGTACATTATATTTGGGTCAAAATATTGTTGTTGCAAAGGTACACCTTGTCTAGGATCAAAGGGTAATTGTGATTTTCCTTGTGATGGAAACATGGGTTGATAAGTGTCTTGTTGCCTTTTGGATGCTTGGAACCTAGTGAAGATCGACATGATGACTATATGCAAGTGCATGACTTTTGACTTTTTTGAGAGACTTTTAGGATGAAAAATGAGACCTAAGATATGCAATAACTTTGTAGAAATGTAGATTTGGACTATGGATGATATGCAAAGGAACTAGGGTTATGCAACTGTGTTTTTTGGATTTTCCACTTTGAAAAAATCTTTGGAAGAATGAAAACCTAAGAGGCTAACCTTAGGAGAGTGAATAGGGATCTTGACTTTAAAAGGGATCAATTGGATAAAGGGATAAAAAAGGGACTAGGTCCAATCCAAAATGACAAAGATGGAGTGAGACCAAATGATAAGGGGGAAATTTGATAGAGGGACAAAAGGGACCAAGTATAGGTTTTGTCTTCAATGACATAAGGTAAGACTCTAAAATTTGAATTCCTTGGGGATTTTACAAAGTTTTTGAAAATGATCCGAATGCAGTATGAGGATTTTGCAAGGCAATATGCAATTATGATGTGAGCTTAATGCAAGAGGATTAAGATTGAAAATGCAAGGGGATTAATGCAATGTATGCAAAAGGGATTATGATATGAATATGCAAGGATGAAGCAAACCGCAAGGCTCCAAGATAAATGTTTTTGGTCTCCATATGTTCACAAGGTTTTGAAACAAGGTGTTTTGGGGAAAATCAAAGTTTTCGAGAATGTTTGGGAATGTTTGGAATGAGATTTTGAATGTTTAGGAGTATTTTTGAAATTGTTCTTTAAAATTTTTGAAACACCCACACAAGACACGTCATGAAGAAATGGTTGTTGTAAAATAGAAACAAACACGCCACAACCTAAGGCAAGCAAAGACAAAATCTATTGAATTCCCACTTGAACCAAAGTTCAGCCACACTTACTCATAGCGGACAACTTAGAAGCTTGGAGGCACGGGCTCCTCCTTAAAATGTACTCACTTCTCAGGCACACCAAGCTTCGAATCACAATGATAATCAATTCCCAAGGGACCGTTGTCTCTACTAAGAGCCGTGAAAGTGTGGGATGTCTTAGTCAGTCTCTGACCTTCCGCGCCAGCAGATAGAGAGTTTTTGGATACCACAACAAGGTTTTTAATTAGGGCATCCATTCAGGTGGTTATACATGCGGCGAATTAGCTCCGATATGGAGACCTCCCAGCCTACAGAAGTTATGATCTGTAGGTTTTTACGCACCACAAGGGTACTGAGGGAGATCTTCTTCCCAGTATAACATAATCAACACCTGTTCATTATGATATTAATCACAATGAAATTTTTAATATACCGGTTTGGAAGAGCTTGGCTATAGCTTGTTACCGGTTGGGCAATTCCTCTCACTGGCTCTGTTAAAGCTCTTGGGAGGTAGCCATTCTCGAATAATTATATGAATTTATGTTACACCCAAGATCCACAAAGGCGAGTGGAGAGGATACATTCATATAATTCTTAGGATTACAATCTAAAAGACACTTCAAACACATAAACAAATATTGTTCATTTTCCAATTAGAAAGGAAGTGTGATCAAAATTGTACAATTTGTTGTTCTTTCCCTTCCTAATTAAAACTATGTGAATATTATTGTTCATTAACCCATTAAGAAAGAAAATGTGATAAAAAAATGAGACAATTTGTTGTTCTTTCCCTTCCTAATTAAAACTATGTCAAAATTTGTTGTTCATTAACCCATTAAGAAAGGAATGTTATAAAAAAATGAGACAAAATGTTGTTCTTTCCTTTCTTAATTAAAACTATGTGAAGATTGTAGGGTTAATTTATCCACCTATTTAGTTCTCTAGATGAAAATTATTGTTCATTTATCCCACTAATTAGTCTATGTAGAATTTGTTGTTCATTTTAAAGACCAATTTAAAATTCTATTTTTTTTGCATGTTTAAAACAAAAATTCCTTCATGTATCACAAATTAGACTCCCAAGAGCATAGATCTTGTTTCTCTACCTGCAAAACACATCAAAAAATAACAAAGAAAAATCAAATTTGCATGTTTCACGTCAGGTTCACCAAATGTAAGACCAGAAAAAAGCAGAATATGCATATGTAAGTAACCACAAAACCTTAAACAATATGCGAACCTATCTAATCTATCATAAAAGCCATTTGAAATGAGAGCATAAATATAAAGCATGAAAACACTTAAAAACTCCCTTCAAATGTAGCTTCCATGTTCTCCTTTCTTCTCTATTGAGTTGATTTGATGTTGCTCTTTGACAATGACACAATTGCACAAAGAATTCGAAAGCACAAGTTGATAGCAAGAATACTAGGAGATAGTGGTTCTAGTTTGAAAGAGAGAATTGAATCTCAATTTATAGAAATGAGAACTCAAATTGCAGAAATAGCAATAAGGTATGCAAATTGGAAAATTGCATTGATTATGACACTTGGACAAGAGTGGAGAAGGAAACATGCCATAACTATGACAAGTTAGGGCACAACGGAGGATGAGTTAGTGGAAGGAAAGATGTGATAAAGTGGAAAGTGAAGTGTGAGAGATGAAGCAAATTAATAGGAGATGGAGTTAGAAAATGGAAAGTGGATAAGTGATGTGGAATAATGAGGATTTAAATTAACTAAGAATTTGAAATATTCATCACAAAAAGAAAAATTAACATTTATGAAATTCCAAATTCCATAAATTAGCAATTAGCCAATTAATTAATTAGAAATTAATTAATTGTTGAGACTTAGGATAAAGAATGAATAAATATAATTTATTCAAAAAGGCTAGGGACAAATCTTAGATCATTCATCCCAAGAGGATAAATTAGTGAATTATTGATCGAATTGAAGACATTAATGTACAATTGAATTGATTTTGATAATATTGATAAGGATTAGGATCAATTCCGATGATTCTGGAATAGTTTAGGAAATCATGAGGCATCGATGAACTTTGACAATGCTCTCAAAATGATGATTGATGATGAAATAGCATCGATGAACTTTGACAATGCTATTGGAGGAATTAAATGATAATGATGCATTGATGAACTTGGACAATGCGCTCAAATAATGATTTAGGAGAAGGCATTAATGATCTTTACAATGCTCCTAGGGAGACATTGACGAACATGACAATTCTCATGGATTGATGATGATAAGGCATCAATACACTTTGACAATGCCAGATGATTGATTGAAAGAGATTGACAGGACATTGATATGATTTTGGAATAGAATGAGTTTGGAATGATCTTGGATTGATTTAGGAAGATGATCAATTCGGCCAAAATGAGAGAAATTTTAGTAATTGATGACATGGAAGAATGACACAATATTAGTGAATGATGAAGATCAAACACACAATATAGAAAACATGTTAAAAGGGGGCACAAACATTGAACCATTTTTAGGTGTCTATAGGTAGCAGTAATATTTTGTGGTTCCCCTCATTTGTTGCATTATGATAGTAATGGTGGTGCTCAGGGTTGCTATAGATCAATGAGGTCTGCACCTTCATAAGGGGTTAGTTCACATCATTAGAGAGATGGAGAAGAGGAGGATTGTGTATGCATGAGGGTGTAAAATGCTTGCCCATCTATACCATAATCTCGAGTGATATGTGCACCACAAGTTCATGAGTGTGATGGAATGCATACTGCTATAGGTGTGGGCTTTTGAGCACATCACTTGCACCAAACTTGCTAGTTTTTTGTGACAGGTGATAAAGAAGGTGCATAAGGATTACAGATACCTCCTAGTGCATGACTAGAGATTTGGTGATCTACTATTTTGCAAAGAGGTAGTAGATAGATTGCACAACAAATATATGGTATGACAACCTTATAGAGGCATGACTTCATGGCCTATGAACATGACAAAGTTGTCCAAGGTGTAGTGAGAGATTATTGATCGAATGATATTTGATCATATCATAGTGTCTTTTTCTTGGTTGAGAGTATCAGGATAGTTCAATAAGGCGTAATGAGTGCCCCAAGTCATACCTGTGTACACACTCTTCAATCATACTGTTACATGAGCAAGGGATCAACCTTGACCTATGATCACAAAGGTCACACTTAATGACCTAAATAGTGATGAAGATGATGTAGAGTTAGCACTGGATGTGGAAGATGTAGGAGTTACACTAGGTTTTGCGTACTAGTGGTAGACTTTAGGACTTGTGTCCATTTTTCTTGAGGATGCCCCTAGAGGCATTTCTGGGGTGTAGGGATCAAATAGAGAGGAGGATAGAAGTGAGGAGGAGGTGGAAAAGAAGACACCTCTAAAGACTTAGTAGAGGCTCAGAGACAACAAAAAGTCTCCTCTCCATTAGCTATTGTTATAGGACTGAGTGTGGTCTCCAATAGCATGTCTACTCCTTGAGATCCACACTTGTAGCCTTTACTGTTGATGAGGAAGTTTGTAATTCACCAACAAAAAATGTAATAAACATAGTATATCATATTATCTCTTGTTAAGACAAGCTTATTTGCTATCGATTGTGATCAAATAGGATATCCTAAAGGTTCCAAAAGTCAAGTCTTGATCGTTGCTTGGACAACTTAGTGAAATGATGTGAATTTCTGGTTCACAAGGGGACTTACACAGTTGTTCTTGGAGATTTTATCTTCTACAAATTCTTCAATGCGATCTTAGAATTTTAATGCTTCAGATGTCCTTAGTTTAAGGGTGGCTTTAGACTTTGTAAAACTTATTTCAAAATAAATCTTAAAAAGGATAAAATTTTTTAGAGAGAGATCTAAAATATAACTCTAACTCTAATCCAATGAAAAGTTGCAATTGTTGAAAGATGAAATTTAGAAATCAAACTTTTCTTTGCCAAGTAAACACAACTTAGACAAAGCAGATGCAATCTTCAATGGTTATGCTTCATATTTTTAGACTATCAATCATTCATCAAAATCATAAGGAAATAAAAAAAGACAAATATCTCAATAATTGAACTTCATTTCATAATATGTTACAACTAATTGTACATTGAAACTTACAATCGACAAATTCTAGATAGTATGAATAGGAATTTCACCAATGACAACTCAAAAAATTATTTATACTCTAATATAACTGAAAATAAATAACCTTTGGGAAGGATAAACCATGCTACTCACAAATTCAACTCAAGAATTAACCAAAACAATGGATTTTTGCATTAATTATGCCAACATAACTACAACAATTGTCAAATTCTTCTTACAAAATGATGGGAGGCATAAGACTTTTCTAGGTTTTACATTTTGAATCAATGGTGAGGATTAAATCATTTTAATGGCCAAGACTTAGCTTCTACAAGCCATAGGATGCTTTGCATTTAATGTTTCTACCCACTCCCGCAAATAGATATAATCTTCACATTTGGCGATACAATAAGATAAAATAGTTCTACAACTAGAAAAGAACAACTTTTGAAGTTATAATATTTTTTTTTATTTTTAATATTATGGAGAGGGTTATTATTTACATCATATATCAAAATATATTCCACTTAACATGGATGATTCAACCACTTGTCACATCCAACCACTCTCTCTGTCTCCATGTATTTCTTGAAATTTTCTAGAAATGGATCTAGTTTGGCATAAGGAAGGTCAGGAAGAGTATTGATCTGGGATTGATAAGATTTCATCATATTTTTAAATTTCACCAACTGGATGTCCCATTTAATTTTATCTTCTCTATATTGGTTGATTACAACATACATGGCAGTTGCTTCTTCCAAAGTACTTCATGAGAATGAAGTATTTGACTTTTGGGCAAAATTCTTCTCCCAAATAGCTTTGAGTGTTGCAATATCAATTTTGTCTATTTATTTACCCACCATGGGTTCAATATATACAAAATAATTATATTTGACACTATTTACTAGCTTTTCATGGTTTAGAAGGTCATTCTTGATGCCAATCATTTTGTATCTTTTCAAGCATATGTCATAATATTGTTTCCTTATTGATTCTCGCTGACCTCGCTGACCTTCACTTCTAATTTTTTCTTTATTGATCTTTCTTTTTCTATCTCCAATAGTGCCTCAAAATGAACTTCCAACCATTTTTCAAAAGTGTTAAATTTCTTGCAATTAGACATTACGTGCTTTATTCTAAGTAGGGAAGCATCAATTGACTTATGTTCTACTTTGAGCTCTTCAACTATGTCACTTCCCTTATAAACTAAATTATCTAACCATTTTGTAGTAGCCTTTGTCATTGATATCATTGTTTCCAGGTCATCCACTAATTGTTGAGAACGCACATCCAATGGCACAAATGTTCCTTCAATTTTTTTTGTATCAGATCGAATAGGTGCATAAGATATGCAACCATTTCATCTACCTAAGCCTTGTATTTTTAGCCTATTCTTCTTTCTTCAACCTCTTGATAACAACTTCTATGGTATTTCTCAATTAATCAATTAATCATCTTCTTATTCTTTTGTCATGCGACCCATATTAATTGTTGTGATTTTATAATCTGTAGGGCCTATGTCTTCTCTTGTCTTTTCAATATTAGGAGCAACAATATGAATTACTTTGTTATGGCTCACATCCCTAGTAATCTTTGAATAAGTTTTATTTTTATTTTTTTCCTTGAGCTTACCAATTCTCGCAAACAAATCATCAAGGCTTATTGGAGGTGATCTTACCACTACTTTTCCTTTCATTTTACATTGTAACCAACTAGAGTCAATGTAATGTACCCAAATAGGACCTCGCTCAATTTGTTCCAAAACTCCCAATTAGAGTTTGGATTGGTAATAGACTGCCAATCCTCTTTAATCTATGATCTATTTACACACCAAATTGTGATTATAGTGCTTGCCCAATAAGAACATACATATTAATCTGAGAATGACAGACTGCTAAAGTCTGCAATGATTCTAATATATTAATCTGAAGATGGAATGTTTACCTAATAATCAGAAGTAATGATTCCCAGGCATGCAACTATTAGCGATGATGTTATGATTTCATAGCAGATGGAACAGAACAACCATCATGGCAGTGTGGCGATATAAATCCTTTCTCAGTAAATTCGTCGATGATGATCTCTGGCAATATGTTATGTTGATGTAAGATCGCAGCTTGTGAATGGTCATGTGGCTCGGTCTAGGACTGTCTTGAAGTTGTCTGGTATGGACTTGTCGCTTGGTCTTTAAATTATATTCCCTGACTTTTCCCTTTGGTTGTTTCATTCTGAACTCTTCTTATATCCTCGTCTCTTACTCCTATCGTGTGCAATCAAGGATATGATACTATGGTTGAATGATGGTGAAGCCTGTAGAAATAAGTGTCGGGTCTTTCCAAGTTTCGGTCACCGCTGAAGATATAGTGTGAATATGATGTGCTAGATGTGTACGCAAATATAGAGACTTCGGATTCATCGACATCCACCTCCACAATTGAGAATCATCCAATGTATTTTAATCTTCAACTTTTCTGATGCTCTGATCTGACTACGAACTGTTTACGAAAGGAAAGGTCCTTTTATAGTCCACTATACCAGCCATATGTTTTTGGGTCTACATATAGTGACAGTAATATGGGACTACCTCATACTCCTTGCGAGAGGCATCCATTATGCTACAAACGAGCCGTACATACCCTACCCCCAGTGGGATTTGAACTTGTGACCTCCCTTTCAAGAGCACTCTATATATTTTATTATGAGTGGGTGTAACCTTAGGAGCCAGCTGTTTGAACCTCCAAAGTCGGGACTCTTCATTAATTCATGTTTTGATTAACATATACATCGATTAGTATTATTTTATGTATTTTATTTTACATAAATAGTTTGTATATAATATATTATATTTTTTATAATATATTAAATATTTAGTATATATATTATTATGGTTATTATTTTATTATTGTATTATATGAAAAATATTACATTATATTAGTTTATATGTTATATTCTTTTTATATTATGCTAATAGTATAATTATATAATAATAGATTATATTATTATTTATTCATTTGTTAATTTATTGAATCTTATGTTAAGGAGGGGACATCAGAGTCAATGAGTTGTTCACTTTGAATTTCTTCTTAACTGCCTCCTAATTCGTTAGCAACTCGATGTTCTTGTGCTTGTTCATTCTATTGTTGTTGTTATTGTCTATCTTCTAGTAATTGATTCTCTATATTTTGCATGTTCTCCTTAGGATTGGTAAACATTTATTGATTGTATCTCTGTTTAATCTATTTGCTACCTTGTTTCAACATATTGATAGTCTTCTACCCTAAGAGGAAGATCACTAGAGACTTCATCAAACATTATTGCTTCTCCTTTATTCATTTCTTCTTCTTCTTCTTCTTCTTCAAGAACTTAAATAAATGTGTCCTGGGATTTTTTAATCCCTCATAATTGATTACAATATTACATTTGTCAAGCCCTTGATTGGAAATGAATAAGGATTTCTCCATGGTGATGTATGTCATATTCTTCTCTATGGGGATGTTAAAGCTTCAATAATGGCTTCTCTTGTAAAACTTGCTAGTATTCTCCCTTCCATTATCAGAAGCCTTGTACCATGCATATAATGTCTTGCACACTCAAGTATTGGTTCTATGCTTTGGAAGAGGGCGAGAATCCTATCGCTTGAGCTATACTAGTATTGTTGACTATCTTCTTGGCTCTCAGTGAAAGATTATGACCATACATTCTTGATTTGAAATTATTCAGATTAATGTAACTGAGATCAAAATCTCCAACCTACTTCCATATTGAGGTAATTTGGGAGTCATAAATGACTCCTTTATATTCATACTTCATATGTGTCACCTTGTAGTTATCGTCAGATTTGAATGCTTTCGATGGGCTTGTCTTTAATTCCCTTAGAGGACATCTAATTTGCAATGAAAATGTCTTGAATTACTTTTATGAAAATACAAAGTATGTCAAAGTTAGTATCACATCATAATAACATTGTCATAATTGTAAATAATCACTATGCTTTCACAACAAACAATCAATCCATTCAAATACTCATGAAAACATATCCCAATTATAACACCATTTGAGTCGTGCATCATTAATTTCAAAAAAAAATTATACCATGCAAATCATATCATCAAAGCTCAACTCTAAGAATGTATGATTAGATATTGAATGAGATCAAATAATATTTCCCCTATTTATAAACATATGTCATTCAAGCAAGAGTAATCAATTGCTACTGCTTTATATGAACAATCAATGATAAATCATTTATTCCGTTTGCACAATTTTCATGCAATACATTGACACATAAGAACATGACATATTCACCAAAGAGTGATAATGATAGCATTTCAATATTGTATCATTAAAATATGGACAAAGTGCAAGTAATTCAAAATTGACCTTGACACATGTAAATGGAATCAACGTTATAGAGCAATTGGGCCTCCTATTGTTATTATCTCAACTTTCAAACGCACTAATGCCATTAGCATGCGTCATCATAAAAAGTTCGGCCTTTTGATTTCTCTTCCAAACTTTACACCTCATCCATACGACTTCCTAAAATAGGGTTCGAACCCAATTTCCTTTCAATTTTCTGTCAATTTTTATTCTCTCCACGATTTCGATTTATGATTTGATGCATTTGATCTTCCTCCAGTCTTTATCGCATGTAGAATTATTTTGCAAACTATTTATCTGCTGTTTATTTCGATGCCCTAGCTAGGGTTTTCCAGCTCCAATTGTATATTGATTCAACAATCTATCTTTTGTGATCTCGGTAAGATCCATGGATTTCGAAATTGTCATCTATTTCTTATTACTGTCTCATGCGCGAGCCCAAAGCTTCCATTTTTATTGATTTTTCAAAAATTTTCTTATGAAACCGATCTCTATCATTGCGATTTGGTCCAATATTCAATCGGTTTTGCGATGACCTAGCTAGGGTTTTAGCGATGACGTTCTAATTACTGTATGATGCTTTTTGCAAATTTTGTTTTATCAATAAGAAATCCTAATCTATGGCTTCATAAAAATCATTCTTCCTTTTAAATTGAACAACTTTGATGAAGGATGGACCAGAGATACCTGGCGTTTGTTTTGCTAAGCTTGCTGTGACGATGCCCTAGCTTGATCGTGGGTTTTTTGTGTAATAATCGGATGCGACTTGATAATCTTTAGCAAGAATGCAATAGTCCCTCTGGCTCTTCTGGCTCGTGGAGTTTTGGGGTTTTACAGAGATTAAGGGATACTCACTTTGGTTTAAATTGGGCATTTTCAATACTTTGTTTTTTCTCTTGCCTTCTTTCTTTGCAAAACGGTGGTGGAAATCCTACTTTTTCTTTTGTTTTCTTTCTTTGCAAAAGGTAGAAATCCAATTTTTTCTTTGTGTTCTTTCTTTGCAAAAGGTAGAAATCCAATTTTTTCTTTGTGTTCTTTCTTTGCAAAAGGTAGAAATCCTATTTTTTCTGTTATGCACTTCAAAATTTCTAATTTTAATGTTTCAATCGCTATTAGCTCTGAAGGTGATCCTTAGTGATCTATAAACAATTGGAATCCATGAAATGGCCCATATGACGGATTTCAAATTCTTGGTCTCTAAAGGGAAAAATCCCTCTACATATTGTCAACTTGTTTTCTCTCTGAAGTGTTATTCTCATTCTCAGTTTTTCAAGCTTTTGACATGACTTAAATTTTCTTCCCTTAAGTAGGAAAAAATGCAGATCTCAAAATTGCTCTCATAGGGGGAGGAGACAGATTACCAAGCGACTAGACCAACTTAGAAGTAGAAAAATGATGGAGGGGGGCCTATTATAATGGGGCGTGTCTACAAGGTACAACACCAACAATCTAGGTAGAAATTATATTTTGTTTTTTTATATGATGTTAGAGTATTTTACTCCAATTTATATACATACTTTGATATTTTGTGATAGAGCATTGATGTATGATTTTAGGCATTTGCAGTGTTCACACAAGAGTGGCTTGACTTCATAGGTTGAGTCATTGTTGAGATGGTCCCACACATCAAGCCTCAGGGTCTTGTCCTAGATACCTATAGGCCTTACGACATAACTAGAGGATACACCCAATTGTTTGAGCCTATAGAATAACTCATAATAGTGTATGATGAGAGCCAAATCTGAGAGTTGTACATGACCATAAAGTTGAGCAATATAACTGGCTAGCAAGATTAGAGGGAGTTTGAGCTATAAATCACTCACTGAGAGGAATCTAGCCATGACAAGAGTAGAGAGTGTCAAGAGGTCATGTGATGCTCTACAAAGTCATATCAATGACCCTTAAAGCTAGGTTGATGTTGCATGTAATACTGCTTCCATTGATATACAACATACCTAAGTGCAATAGTCGATTGGTGACATTACAACAAATCAAGAGTGTGAGGATATATATATATATATATATATATATATATATATATATATATAGAGAGAGAGAGAGAGAGAGAGAGAGAGAGAGAGAGATGCTTTAAGAAGCTAGGTAGGAGAGCTTATAAGTAATCTTCGTAGGCTTTACTCACATAGCATGTTTATGACACACTCATGTTCACATGCCTCTGTCCATTCGTCACCACCTCATGATCCCAAACTACTAGGCTTAAAGGGGTCCAGGGCACATGTCCCTATATGGAAATATTTGTACTATTTGGATAAAGAGGGATGTATATGTAGCCACTATTATTTTTATAGTTGTGACGATACATGTACATTGCTATCATTATATATTTTGAGGTATATTGATGAGATTTTTGTTCTACATGTTTTGTGCATATGTGTTGCTTTATATTTATGTATGTTTATGATATGCATGTTTACGATATATATGTTAGATTAGATGTTATCATCATCTAACTAAACAAATGTGATGTACATATTAAGCTAAATACAATGATAATCTAATGATGCACAATATTATAAATTTATAAAACAATGTGCAATTATAACATTGATAAAATAATGAACAATTAAATTATTAACTAAAATGTAAGATATGTTGAGTCAAGATAGACAAGACAAAAAAATGAATTACATAATGCATGATTAACATGACATAATACATGATTGAAATAAATTGTGTAGAACATAACATGTGTAAGTTGTAATTTTAATTGAAGAAATACAACATACACATGCCCATGCATCATAACATGAAGAAAGATCAATATGTTGATGAAGGAATGACAGCATAATAAATCTCAAACCCTAGGAAGGGACAAGTTTCACGTATATGCTACATAGAAGAATCTTGTACATTGTATTGACGAAGATGCATTGTATTAATTTGTTCCTTTAAGGGCTTGTTATCCATTGAAGATAGGTCATAAGCACCTAGGTTGTAAATTGAAGTGATTATGTAAGGACCTAACTAATTTGCACTAAATAAATCCTTTTTTGATCTTAGAAGTGCATTCACATTTTTCTAATTCTTATAGATGATGAGATCACCTACTTTGAAAGTTTGAGAGAGATGGTTTGTTTATAATGTTCAGAAAGAGATTTTTGATATGATTGAAGGTGCTCAAGAACCTTTAAATGATGCTCATTTAGAAACTCAATTTTTTGTAGATGTTGTTCATGGTAAGCATAATTATAAATTAACCCTTCAAGGGAAACTCACAAAGATGGATTTTCTGACTCCAAAAGTATAATGGTATTGGCACCATCCACAAGATTATACAGATTTGTACTAGTAGCCACATGAATACTTGTGTTATAGGCCAATAAGACTATAGTTGTTGTGATAAAGGTGTTTCCTTTAGAAGAAGGGGGCATGATCTTATGATAATTTCTAATCCCCATGTTGAAAATAACCAAGGAGAAGCTTGAGTGTGGAGCTTTCATGTGGGATCTTAAATGAGAATTCTATGTTGTTGATATTGAGGCACTTTTTAGCAAAAGTAAAGGAGTTTTTCTCCATTGTTTGTCAATAGAATCCTATAAGAAATAATTTATTTACTAAGCATTTACCACCAGAATGTTGAGGCCCAATCTAAGTGGTCTTCTTGAAGGGAAAGAGGTATCTCAAAACTTGTAAGACATTGTAAAAGTAGACCATTATAAGACTTGTGATAGAGAATGTTGGATAGAATAATGCATTGCGTAGGAATATTTAATATTCAAATATGAGCATTTTACAAGAATTTTTAGGAAATATTCTAGTCTTCAAATAGTTATATACACGAGAATATCATTCTCTTGAGTCTATTTTTGCACACATAAGACTATCAAGGTTAGCTTTATCTGATATAGGACGAGAGTAGAATACATAGATCATAAAACGATGCACATATTTCTCATTGTCACAAGGTAAAAGGGAATTTGCACTTACCTTTGCATTTGTATGATGATTTCTCTCCTAGGAACACTATAAATAGTGAAAGAAATAAATTGACTAAGATAAGAAAAATCTATATCTTGATACTAAGACAACTTGTTTTGTTCAGTCCGATATGTACTCGTGATCTAATTTACTATCAAGTCAAAATCACCATATATATGAATATGTTTGATGCCTAATTATATTACAGTATGTAAGACAACAATGAGGGCTTTGTACACAGTGATTGTTTGTAAAATAAAATTTAAATGAAAGGAAAGTGGAATCTATTTTCCATTAGGTGAGTTTAGAACTACATCTACTCTAGAAATAATTTGACATCTTGATCCATCGAAATACATTTTCCATGTAGAATCTTGTTCTAGAGTTGTAGACACGTAAAATTGTCCATTTATGAATTTATTAATTCATTTTTACATATTTTCTCTCCTAAGCTTTATAATTAATTAAATTAAATTAAAATAATTATTATCTAGCCCAATGATATTATTAATTTGAATAATTAATTATATTATTTACTGCCTAGCCATTGTTTAATTAATTCAAATTAATTGATATATCCCTTCTCATTATCTTATACTTTAATTAATTAGACTAATCTATAGCCTAAACCCTTCCAGTTTAATTAAAACCTACCGAGCAATGGTTCCTTGATTAGTTAGCCTAATATCTTGATTCCTAACCTCATTAGCCATTTTTTGTAATTTAAAATTTGGCTCACATATGTGAGCACATTTTCAAATTTTAAATTTCTCCACCTCTAATAAATGACCACCCTATCTCTTCCATCTTTGTCCCCTATAGACAACTTGAGCCACCTTGCTCTTACACCTTGTCCCCCACTTGACATTTATTGCGCATCTTCCAAAAGTTTCTCATACATGTGTGAGCACACATCACCTTTTGCATGGTCATCTTCTTTGGACACTTGGCATCCACCCCAACAATCATATGCATCTTAGCCCTCCATTTTGAATGCATCGTAACCATCCATTTCCCTCCAAAATTCTTTAAATTGGAGCCTCCTCTCATTACAATTTATCTTTCATTTGTGAAATGTTATCATGTTGTACCATCCTAAATTGTAAGCACCTATAACTAGATGCTCAATTAGGCCCTATTTTAGCATGTATTAATTTCCTCTATTCCAACCCCACACCGCCTACATATCCGACTTTCTTTCCATCTTCCAGAATCTCAAATCAATTTTTATTCTCTTTTGTCAAGAAGAAGACACCCTAGGCATCCACTTCTTGGGAATATGACACCTAGGCTGACCTATTCCCTTGTTTTTTCTCCAAAATTTAATCGAGGGCTCATCTCATTGATTTAGTGGATTTCTTAATTTTTGTCAGCCTCCTTTGAGTTCTAAGCCCCGAAATGTTGTGAGAGGTATAAAAGCAACCTATCGCTCCTCATTTGGACATAAGGCAAGTATGAATTCAAGAGATTTCCTACAATTTCACATCTCAAGCATACTCAAGCAATATTTCAAGCATTCTAAGGTGTTTTCAAGACAATCTTCTTCATGGATTAAACTTATTTCCCTTAATGAAGGCCAAGAAAAGGAGTATACCATAAAGAAAGAAGATCATAGTGCAAGCATCCATCTGCATACATTCAAGCATCCACATTCATTAAATCATTCAAGTCCCCAAATCTTCAAGTCATCTTTCTCTCTTAATCAAGCATTGTGAAAAACTACAACATCCATTACATAAGGTTTTCTCTTTCATGATTTCCTTTTGAGTTTTTATGAAGTCAATTCTATTGCATCAACATACTTGATCACAATCAAAGAAGCATTCACATTTCCAAATATAATATACTTCATTTTTAAATCTAGCATATGTTATATGACAACATGCTTTCATTTATTTTATTTTATTTCATGGTTTATTCCAAAGTGGGGTTTGGCTGAGGAAAAACCCACTAGTACATTTGACCCCAAAAATCAACCAACATTCCAGACCAACCATTAAAATGGAATTTCTTGGTTGGTTGATAGAAGGAAATGTTTTTTTTTTTAAGTTATGCCCATGTTGGTCGGAATTCCGACGAAGACCCATGTTGGTCAAAATTCTGATGAACACCCGTGTTAGTCAGAATTTCGATGAACACGTGCATTAGTTTACAAAAAAAAGATATCGATTCATTATGTTTCCTTATACACAGTATTCAGAGGGAACAAAGGGCGGCTAGTCTTTGATGAAAGATGAGAATATCAGTACTTTTGTATTCCATAGGGTTATTGTTAGTTGTTTCTTTGTCAATCCTAGTAAGCTGGACTATTATTTATGTTTTCAAGCATGTTCCTTTAAGCTATGACTCTGATCGGCCAAATCTTCTACTTCTGCGGTTGAGTGAACTAAGGGCACGGAGGTCGGTGAGGGCTCACAATCAGAGACCACGAAGGGTGGAAGAAGTGAGGGCAGGGAGGTCAATGAGGGCTCATAGGTAACCCTAAGCAATATTTAGCATTCTCTGATTGATGTCCATGGTCTGCTCAGTGATTCCTCTACATTTTGCATACATATCTCTACCACACATTCAAAGCTATGAGACCACATATCATTGAGGAGCTTCCTAGCCTTGTATGGATTCCACGACATTCTATGAGATCATATTTCTTCATTGCCATCAAATAGGTAGGGAGGATGTAGACACAAGCCAAGGAAAATGGTATTTGTTTTTGAAATTTGAAACCACTGCATTCTATGAAACTCATTTCCATTTCCTTCACCCTGGCAAGCCTACGACCAAAATTAGGGCACAAGACTTCTTCCTAGGAGGTTGTAGGAAAGTGAATCTTGTTGTAGACCATTAGGATAATATATATCAGAACATTTTGAAGGGAAACTTTCAATAATCAGATTAATCAATATAATATATGGATTCGGTATTTAATGATATGAGAGAGTTCTCATCCTTATTTATAAGCTTAGCCATGTGGGAGGCACCCCTTCATCTTAATAAAGAGGAATCAATGTATTAAATAAAATTTATGTTACAATTAAGCGTGCCACAAGTGCTTACCTTATTAGACTTTATAATATATTACATTCAGTGCATATAGGGATATATGGAGATAGTAGTGCTTTCTTTTTAATTGGAATCCTCATTCTTGAATTTTATATTTGATTCTTTTACAAGTACTTCTCCCTTTTCTTCAACCTCATTTGTTTTCTCACAAGTATAACACTTTCTGAGTCCTTGACCCTTTGCTATCACAATTCAACATATGTTTTTCTTTTCTTTTCTCTCTCTTCTTGAGGAGAGAACTTACTACTTTCTCTTAGGTTAAATAATTTGCCCATGTTTTTGCTAGTAGGATGAATCACATTTTTGTCAATTACTCTCATTGTTTCACCTTTTGAGGTGTATTTTTTTAATATGTAAAGCTTTTTGCAAAGCTTTCCTAATAGTATAAGGTTACAACATCATGTTAAATTTGGTTTGTAAGTTAATTAATGTACAATTATAGTCTTTGGTAAGGTGTCACCTTGGGAGCTCAAAATGCCAACCTCAAATGTTCAAACATTATATTAAGCTATAGACCTTAGCTGCTTCTTTTTTCGTTAGATAAAATAGCTTTGAATGCATGGTTGTTCATAGAAGGTTGCTAATTATTTTCCAAATGCTTGCCAATTGAACATTTGTCCTTGTCTATCACTCATCTTCCATTGGTACCATTGATAAGGCCCCAATTCTAATTTCTAAATATAGTAAAGCTATGTCAACCATGGAGTTATTTGGTATATTGTGAAGTTTAAACTGTTGTTCTATGTTTCTTATCCATTTCTAAATATATCTTACTCAATAGCTAGGAAAAATGAAAACCAAGTGACTCTAATTGTAGACCATTAGGATCATATGTTTATATAAATAGTTGAACCAATAATTAAATGATAAATTCCTCTACCATATGAAGTAGAAAATGTTATTGTAGAGACAAATGTACAAACACTTTTAATCCTTTTTAGAGATCCAAATGGGAAGCTCTTTCACATCTAGAGAGTTCATCAATAAAGAAAACAAATAAAAGGCCATGAAACAGGAGGAAAGAAGGAATAGAATAATATTGTTGAACAAGAGAAACAAAATTGATCGAAAGGTAATTTGCAATTGTACTCTTAAATCCTACATTTTGATTAGTTTACTTGTGTTTGTATGCATGCAAATTTGATCTAATGTTCACATTCATGGCATTGTAGAGCGATGTTCTAGAAGGAACTAATGGAAATTAGCAGGGTCTCCAATTCAAAGGTGCAGTAATCTACGTTTATTGCTTTCATTTTACTTTCTTCAGTTGTTTTATGTTTAACATTTGGTGTACAATATTCTAAATTGCTCAAATTTTGACATGTTTATATGGATCCAAATTATAAACAATAAACTTAAATGGGTGAGATTAGTTGGTAATATATTTTATTAGTTGGGCTTCCAAATTGGAGCCCTAGTTAAATTACTATGAGATGTTGATAAACTGTTGAAATGGGGTCAAATACCAAATCCAACTAGTTTGGTGTGGCATACTTTAATTCCTACCTCTATTAATTTTTTGAAACTTAACAAGTCTTTCAATCAATATGTTTTGTGAAACTTAGAAGTTACAACCTAAAGAAAACATAAGGCAAGAGAGTTTACATCTTCTGACTATGGCTTTTTTTCTCCTTGACTGATTTGCTTTCTCAAAAACAATGATACATGTTCTTCGAGGGTTTTGTGTTCTTTTACTGGCCATAAATTATCTTCTTTGTACCTTCATATACATCATTGTCAAATTGTTAGAGCTGGCAATCATTTGAATCTTTTATGTATTTCTTCAAACCCTCATAACTATCCATTTTTTATGTTTTGATCTTTTGATTGCCATATTTGATATTTGTGCTCTTTAAGATCTTTAATTTTCTCAAGAGTAAGTTTTCTTTCTTATTTGTTGCCATGTTCAATTGAAAGACTTCATATTTCTCCACCCTTGACGACCATGTCGAGTGAAAGGTCTAAATGACCTTCTCAATTCTCTTTGGTTCTTCTGGATCATGACTATCTTCTATCATTGGGCATCTTTTGACTGCTTGGTAAACCAAAAATACCCTATTCAATGCTATAGGATGCAACCATGGTACCCTTGTGGCTATTCTTCATGCATTTTAGACTTCCTTTTTATGGTTTTCATGTTTAGAATATTGTCAAAGTCTCACTATTCATCATGTCACTGATATATTGATACTTTATGATAATTCTGCTAGCTAGGCCCACTATATTTTCATATATGCTTTGCATTCTTGACTTCAAGAAATTTTTTTTTGAAGAGAGTGGGTGGAAAGAGCATTGAATATAACCTGATGTATTCATCTTCCAAATATAATTGGTTAAACTCCCACATTTCCCTTTGGATGTTCCAAAACTAGCAAATTTAATGGTTGACGAGCTGAGTTGTCCAAGTGATGAATTAAAAAAATGTTTAGAAGATTTTTGTACATTTGTACAGATATAAATTAAAATCTTCTTCATTGTTACTTTCCAAAAGATTTGTATTTATTATATCATGCACTGCGAAACCTTTATTTTTTAGAAGTAGGCACATTATATTTTTTACACTATTTGCAATGGTTTACCATATTTCTTGCACATTTATCTGAACAACAATTTCCTCGATAGTCACAATTTAAAATCTATATTAGTTCAGTCTAGACAAAAATATGTAGATTAACATGTCACAAATTCTCAGACCTTGCTTTTTTGTTTTCCTTCACGTGCTTCAACGAGATAGTCAATGCAGAGTGAAGAATAACTTGCCAAAATAGTATCACTATTCTTAGACAATAAATTTAGATTTTTCTATGGAAGGGTTATTTAAGTTAATAAGACATTTTTTAATGTATTATGGTTTTCTCCATTGAAGTTAAGATTGGGTTAACTAAGAGGTATTAAGTGAGTTTGTGTTGTAAGGCATGTCGTGTATCCTTGGCCTATCATTTCTATGAAATATAGGTCTATCATTTTTCCAATTTTATGTGACAGGTCTTTTAGAGCATTTATGACTTTTTCAAGATTATCTTCATCCTTAGGTTAATTGTTTTGTGTTTTGGAGTTCTAAAATAACTTGACATCATCTCTTCTCCCAACCTTACTAGAAGCATGCCTATTGTTTATAATATTTTGGGCATCTTTAAATGCTTCTTTCAAAGTAGGAGGATTTTTGTCCCTTAATTCATACCCTATCTTAGGGTCAAACGAATTAATGTAGAATATCAAGCACATTAGGTTTGTAGGCTTCAGGTGTATAGGAATTTTGTTAATAAATTTTGTGAATTTCATATTAAATCTAGTCATTGATTTATTTGATCCTTTTTTAATGTTTGTGTGTTCATGTAGAGCAAATTTTGGATTTGTGTGATCTCCATATTGTTCAAGGAACATTATTTTAAATTCACCCCAATAGCTGATTGAGACATTTGGAATTTTTTTTTATATCAATCCCTTGCACCCTTTGTGAGGGAGTGCATAAATAGTTTTATAAAGATATCCTCATGTTCACCATCAAAATTGTCCATCACATTCTCAAATGCCTTAACATGGCTTTCTCTTGTCACATAATTATTTTCAGTGAACTTAGGGATATAATTCCTTTGTTCATTGGTTATGTCATGAGGTTAACCCTATATTTCTATGAATTTCAACTTCCTGTATCTATCTACATTCATAGGTCCTCTTACAAATATATTCTTCCTTTGATGTTGTTGATACTACATTTGATGATGCTAACCTTGTGGACCATACTGGTAGTGTTGATAGTTTTGGTTCACACTATCATATTGATAGTTAGGGGGAGGTATTTTTGTGTGGTACTACTAGTGTTGTACACAAGGAAATTTCCAGTAGTAATAATTATATAAATATGGATTATGTGGGGGGTTTTACTGATTTTGGTGGCATCCATTTTGCATGATATTTTGATTGTATCCACCATATGGATAATTGCATTAGTATTGGGGTCCATTAACACTAGAGTAATAAATATGGTTATAATTACACATCTCTCCTATAAACACATGTGTTGTATATCTAGGTGGTTGAAGCATCTCATTTGATCTGTTTGGGACATTCATTCGAGAAAACACTACTTCATTTTGATTAAGATTATGAGAGTTATTTGTATGTAAATGTTGGGCTGTATAAGTTTTAATAGCTTGTTCCATAGATGAATTCATGTTATTATTCATGTGATCCTCTCGTGCATTAGCTATACCCTAACTTAGATATAATATTCAATACTTCCTAGGCTAGTTCTTTATTTTGTTTTACCATTTTTAATATTCTAATTGTAACAAGTAGATCTCGCACCTAATCTTGTAATTTTTGTTCAATACATCCAATTTGTTGATCTGATTTGGGTGAACTTTTTTGTGTCGTACTTGAGTTTCTCCTTGGCACCCTTGGAGGAATAGAGAAACCAAGAGGAGTATTAAATTATCTATTTGGGATATAATTGTACAAGAGAGCTCCTTGACGGTTCTAAAATGTTCTTTCCTTATAAGCTTTGGCACCATGAGTTAGGATCATCTCATCCTCTGTTACTTTATGAGTATCTTTTTCACCTCTTATAGGAAATCCATTTTCACCAATAAAAAACTTGTATTGTCCATCCTCTCGGTCTGGAAATCTCCTTTCTTTCTCTAGCCCCATTTGATTTTGTTGATCTTGAGGTTTTTTACTATTCTACTTTGCTCTAGTTCTTTTTAGATTTAACTCCAAAGGTTCAATGAGATGTCCTGGTCTTAGTGACCTTCTACCTAACATACAAGGATGAGACATTGGGAATTGCAATCTCAGACTTCTGTCAATAGTTTTAACTGCAGTACAAATTATTTTATTCTTATTCATAAATTTATTTTGTCTTTTTTCAAGTTGTCACCTCTCTTTCAAGAGGAATGAGTGGTTTTCTTCTTTGAGTTCTTTCCACCAATGGAGTCACTTTTTCTTTCAATCTCCCTAGTAGAGTCGCCAATATGTTGGTTCTGAAAACTGCATGTTGTTGAGCTCTAAGAATAGGCTAGGTTATGTGATCAAGACTAACAATCAGTTTGGCCAACAAATGGAATGAACCTAATTATTGTTATAATTCCTTACACTTTAGGCTCTGCTAGTACCTATGGGTTTACCTTTTATTATAGGAAAGCAAATTAGTGGAGTATAGCAGATCAGTTGTGTTGTTATATATATATATATATCTTTGGCCTTCTAAGTAGTCTATAAATTCCTAATCCTATAACAAAATTGAAAAAAGAACTATGAGATATCTAGATGGGATTGGTTCCTTATTACTATTGGGTATAGAGTCAAGTGGTGCTTATCCTATTTATATAATACTTTGCCAAACAACTTTTTAAATTCACGCCTAATATGAATCTTTTAATTATCTCTTCTTTGTTATTCATAACACTTTTCTACCATTTCTATGATCAATTGAACATATCTTTCCTCAAAATAATTATGCACACAACCACACACAGATTAAATTAATCCACGCTTGGTGAATATATAAATAAGAATAGAGCACAAAGTTGAACATAAAATGCCTGAGATAACAATGGCTACTTTAACCATACAACAAGTAAAAAATAGAATTTAAAGCATGCACTAATGTTATTTTCATGATAGTAACTAAGGACTTTGTATTTACTAAAATAAAGTATTATAGAAGATATAAATGCCATAAAAATGTCTTGCTTGTCCTAAAAGCTCTAATCTCTCATGATGTCTGGTGAAAATTAAAAAAACACTTCCTTATATAAGGAAGAACCACCCTACTTGAAACTAGATGTCCCTTGATGAAAATACACATCTTAATTACATTTTTTTTAATAATAACACATCTTTAACTCCTTAGAAGAAACAAATTAAGAGTTCATATGTGCTCAATATAGTCTTATTCTTTGAAGGTATTCATGTTAGTGACAAGGTGTAGCATAGTGTATTCTCTCCTGTAGAATTCATCTGTGATGACCTTCATGTTATGCAGTACATGATTCACATTATTGATATCATCCAAATCTTGAGGAAGCTCATTTTCCAATGTGTCTCTCCATTGTTCCAAATAAATTAGTGATCAATCATCACTAATCAGAATGACTTGGATTTCCCCTATGTCTTTCTTATCTAGGCAGTCCATGTCCTCTACAAGCTCTTCCTACAATTCTTGATGCTTCTTGAGCAATTTTTTACTTTCTTGGAATCATACAGGGACATAAAATCTTTTAGCTTCATCCTATCAATTTTTTTCATTAATTATGTCCCCAATTCGAGTATGCTCTTTGAGAGCTCTAAATTCACCTACATAAGTGTTCCATAAGTTATTAGAGTGTGCCATCATTACTTTGAACCCATGTTTAATTAGCTCAAACATAAAATCGTATCGAACCTCCTTACTATGCTGGCTTCTTTCTTCTGCACAATCCTTAACTAGTAATTACACTAATTAGTTTGCTAAATTAGAATAAAAGATTAATATATGTTATCATATGCTTTTATTAAATTTATTATACTATATATTGGTAATTTAGTTTTAAATGTGGTTAGTAACATAGTTTGAGATGTAGATCATTAATTTGTTGAATTTTGAATGATGATGTTATAAAATTGTGTTTGACTATCTACTGATGAAGAAGATGTTCTTATGATAGGTTTAGTATCTTGAAAGCTATTAGTAATTATGTTAATGATAATTTAATGATGTTAGTATTCAAATTTTTTGCCTATTAATCATTAAGATAGCACTATTAATCACTAGTAATTAGTAATTAATCATCATTGTTGAAATTATTAATAGTATTAATCAATATCAATATCTTTCAAATGGGTATTGTGACTAGTTTATTTCTTCAAATTCATTATTTTGTTATTCATTTGGCATTTTATTGTAAAATAAGTGTAGGTCTAGTTGTATTAACATCTTCATGGAATTGCAAAATACCATATATACATATCAAATTTCAAAAATATAGAATTTCCTTACTTGTGCTGACATGTATTACAAAATATTCATTATATTGACACGTGTAGATGCAAAATTTTATTTATAGACTATAATTTAATGATAGTAAGAACAATGATAATTTATAGGGATAAGTAATTAGATTTGTAAGCTTTCTGGAGCATATTCTAATTCAACTACTATACTTTCAATGAAAAGATTAGTAAAAGGAAATATATTAATAGATGATTAATATA
>MU226361.1:1574292-1590465 GCA_018584345.1 Thuja plicata | reverse complement strand
TATATATATATATATCTATATATATATATATATATATATATATATATTTAAAAAAATGAATATGTCATTGCTATTTCGACGATAATCAAATATATCAACGAAATGCTTCGACCGGAATGCTACAGTCTCAACGCTTTTTGACATCTGTATTTCGACGACCCGAAACTAGATCAACAAACAAATTTGACTGGAATGTCATAGTCTCAATGCATTGTGATGTCTCTATTTCAATGATGATGACAATGATCAACAAACTATTTTGACTAGAATGCCACAGCATCAACACATCCTAAAGTTGATAGTTCGAGGATGATGACAATGATCAACGAACTATTTTGACTAGAATGCCACAGTCTCAATGCATAGTGAAGTCAATAGTATGACGATGAGGACAATGACCAAATAAATTTTTCGACCGGAATGCCATAGTCTCAACACATACTAAATTCGATAGTTTGATGACAATGACAATGATCAACGGACTGTATCAACCAGAATGTTCATAGTCTCAACAGTCAATCATTCGACTACTATTACTGTCGATAATTTGACACAACATTTTTTGGGTCGCCTAATCAACAAAAAAACTCCAACGACAAGAGCGGTTGTTTGGACGACCAATCGACATCAAAAAATTGACCAACTCACGTCAAAAATATGGCCAAAATTTACTAGTGACCCCCTCTACACAATATTTTCCTTATTTTCTCTATGTAAGTACAAGTGGCATCCACACTGGCTGAGATTTGAGAAGTACAAGACCTGACCGATAGTCTGCAATTTGAATCAGTCAAAAGTGCCAAGAATAGGACACCACATACAACCTCTTCCCAAAAATAAGATGACTAGATGAAATTTTCCCTCCATATTTGCATCAAACTAAAACTACAAGTTAGTGACTTCTTCTTCTTCTTCTTCTTCTTGTGAAACTACTAAATATTTCATATTTTTCCCTATCGGGTTACCTTAAGTGAGGGTTCAGGCAGTTTACACTCAAACCCCAACATCTTTTTGTTTTCTTAACCAAATGCAATCCCAAAAAACCAAAATACACTTAGTTCAATTTAGAAACATGCCCCACCAAAAATATCTTAAAATAGTAGTATTTGGTTCTAAGAAAACACAAATAGAGATGACTGTTATGACTGTTTGAACATGGAAAAATGCAGGAAAAACCAGCTTTATTGATTCCAAATTTACAATCTTTGTCTCCCCACAAGCACCCCAGCATGCCATAGGGTATTACATCCTTTATAGAATCTTTCAAGTCCCTTATAACTTACAAATACTTGTACAAATTCCCTTGAATTGATTATAATAGTTAGAAATTGATTGTCCCATATTTGCAAAGACATTAAAATGTTGTCAAATTGACAATTAAGTTTTCAACTTGACAACTATATGTCTAATGACTCAAATGCATTCAAAGTGGTCTTTAAATGACTACCGAAGAATTATCCATTTAATCAAACCCATAATTCTACCCCTTAGACCATTACATTAGCCCTTATTTTCCCTATATGGTAACATTACATATTTTGGCACTTTTTTAGTGCATTTCATTACATTTTGTGGCTCTATTTGCCAAATTACATAGATTTAGGACCTTTTAGGCCTCATTAGACTCTGACTCTTCATTTGTCTTCAATTGTTCTTGGATCTCCGTTAGGGTTTCATGGTGACTCTAGGTTCCCCTGCACCAAACCGACATTTAGGTTTGGTTCTTTTGTGATGTGCTTAGCATTTTAGTTCATGCATTCATTACCCGGTAAAGATAATTTGGAGTAGAGGACCAAAATTGTTGTTGGTAAGCATATTTTTAGGTATTTGGGATTGGTGGAAAATTGTGCAGATGCATGTAAGATATATTTTGGATCTTTGCAGACGAGTATTAGTTTAGGTTTGACAGTTATTGGTGATATACCTGTAAGTCATGGTGAGGAGGGTTCCTACTTGGGTCAAAAGAGATTGGAAGCTATTCTTGGTGGTTCGCCCTAGATCCAAAAAGGAGATAGTTAAGTAAGAAAGTAAAACAAATTATTACTATTTCATAGAGTGAAGAAGAGAAGGATAAGGTTGAAGAAGAAGAATTTGAAGTAAAGAAAGAAGGAGAGGAAAAGGAAAAGGAAGAGGTGGGTGTGATTTCTCTGTCAGAATATGACTCTATGAATTTTGATATGGTGTATTAGTTTCTGGAATATGAGGCATTTGACAGAATTGGTGACATGTAGATTGGTTGCTCGTAAGTGAGTGGAAAAGACATTGAAGACTCATTGATTGATCACTTGATCAGTTAGAATATTATTGTTTCCAATGTGTCTGATATGTTACTAGTTGATTTGGTTGGGAATATTGAGGAGATATTATTGCAGAAAGCTCAAGAAATCTATTGAGAAGAAATGTATAGATGCAAAGTAAAAACTTTCTAGAGTTATTGGTGAAACAAAAGATTGTGTAAATGAAATTGCAGATATCTCAAGGTATTGTCTTTGGTATCCTACTATTGTGGACAATTTTAGAGGAAGAAGTGAAGTAATTGAGAAGAAATTGAATGAGATGGGAAAGGATTATGATGTCTTCAAGGAAAAGGATGGAAAATAGAGGAAGAGTTGTTGCTATTAAAAATATAGAGGGAATAACTAATAAAGAAATTTTGGTTAGAGAAGGAATATTGCAAGGTGTATTCTCTTGGTCTCCTTGTTGTGCAACACATTAGTGGTTTGTGATATGGCTTAACCACCTTATGTGCTTGTATAAGTCAAGTGGTTGTATCGGGCATTAATAGGTCAATATTTTGGTGTAAAAACAATAAAAAATTGGTATTAGAACCAAGGTTATGAGTTTGAACCCCGTTCTTGCACTAGGGGATTGTTGCAACATTTGAACCCTTGGTATCCTTGTTCTATATAGCACAATGATTGTTTGTGACATGGATTAACTGTCCCCCGTGGTTGTATAATTCAAGTGGTTATATCGGACATTAATAGGTTGATCTTTTGGTGGTATGAAAACCATCAACGACATGATTGTAGTTTGGTTGAAGCATTTTTTTTGGAATCCTTGTTGATGCAAAAATATTATGAGCAACGAATTCAACCTGTAGATTGGATTTCATCTTTTGATTTTCTAGTAAAACATGTCAGTTTGTGTGCCCAGCTGGGTGTTGTTTCTATTGAGTGGGAGAAAGATCTTTTGATGTTAAAGGAAAGGTATAAGAAATTTTTTTCAGGTAAGTCTGATATATTTATTTGAGTTTTATGTGCTGAAGTGTTTGCCCCTTTTCCATTGGGGAAAAAAGGGGGAGAGAAAGTGAAATAAAAACCATTAATAAATTATCTACTCAGGGGGAAGTTTTTGGTTTTGAAGTATTTGGAGTTTTTGGATGACCTATTTTTTTGTTGTTTTTCCATCAATTCGAAAGGGGGAGATTGTTAGATTCAAATGTTTCTAGAATTGTTGTCATTGATGTCAAAAGCTTCATATCAATTACTTGGCGGTATTGGCTGGTTGCTAGCGGTATTGGTTGGAAATTCGTGGCTATCAAGATCAGTGGTTTTGGTTATATGCAAAAATAGTTTTGTACATATAGTTTTGGTGCTCTATGGTAGGTATACTTAGTTCTACTTAAGGATTACATGTTTTGGTACACTTGTGTGCTTTTGGTAATCAGTGGTGCATGAAGTCTTCTACCACTTACTATTGAATTCTATGCCTACAATATTCTTCCAACTGTCCCTGATATCTAGACCATCTTCCAGTTCATCAATTTGTTTTTAGTATCATATTGTAAACGTGTTATATCTAGTTTCATCTATTAGTGGGTAAAGAAGTTTTGATGATCAAGACATGGTCTTGGTTGAGGTGGTCTAATAGTTTTAGTAAAAGTAATGAATATTGTAAACATCTTAAGTGTGAGCTATATTTGGGTCATGGTCTAGTGTGTTGTAAATTTTTCTTAAGTATGTCCTAGATTTAAGATCAATGGTAATGCAATAAATGTAATTGTAAAATCTTGAGGCTGACACATGTTTGGTGTGTCTGACATATGTATGATCAGATATCTATATAAATAAGGAAAAACCTTTTTGTATCTGAATGATGAGAACATGTGTGTGGAAGAAGATAAGTGAGATGTAAAAGGAATCTTTGAGCGAGCTCTTAATGGTGATGTGTGCAGGATGAATTAAATTATTGAGAGATTAAGATAGGCATTTGCATACTGATTTGCGTTAGATCAGACAGTGGTATAAAAAGAGAAGTTCAACAATAGGATCTATGAACGTGGTAACGGAGCTTAGTTGTTGAATTGTTTCATGCATATTCAGATGTAATATTATCAGTTCATATTTGTCTATAAAAAATATCTTTTTGTATAAGGGTATTTATCTCGATTGACATTGAACCAATCACCGTAAGAAAATCGCAATGAGAAAACTAGTAGTGAGCCTTTGTAAAATCACCTTAATCGATGTTTCATTTCATGAGAATTATCTTCTCCTTGGTTTTTCCTAGTTTGGATTTCCATGTAAATTATGGTACTCTTTGTATTTGTATTTCTGTTCTTTCATGTTTATATTTATTATGATTTCTTAATGTGGTTACTGATAGAATGCAAATTAATATTGGTATAAATATGATTATCATTTGTATGGTTTGTGAGTTAACCAATATAGTAAATGTTTTAGAAAGTGTTTGCGAACAACTGATTCACCCTTACCTCAATTATTTGACATATTCAAACATTACATGTTCAATCACAAGACAAAGTTCATTTCCAAGATTAATCCACTCAAGTATCTGATGTCTAAAGTATCTCTTACTGGAAGACCAAAAAAGTGGGTCATGATCCTTAGTGAATTTGACATTGAATATGCAGATCAAAAGGTAGTAAAAGGACAAGTCATAGAAGACTAGTTAGCCAAAGCATCCATACCTAGTGATCACCCTCTCATCACAAAATTCTCTGATGATGCCATTATGACATTTACTCCTAATACAAATAGAAACTATATTTTTATGGTTTGTACATATAGAAATGATCAGGGGTAGTTATACTATTTATCACTCCACAAGGGGATTATATAACAAAGTCTTACACATTTTCCTCTAATTGTAAAAACAATATTGTATAATATGAGGCTTTGGCGACAGGACTTCACACCACCATCAAATGGAAAATTAATAGTTTACATGTCTTTGGAAACTCTCAGCTTGTGATTAAACATATCAATGAAGAATATTATACAAAGGATGATAAGTTGCTTCCATATAGGTGAATGGTTGAGGGATGGAAACAACATTTCATAGAGATATAATTTTAAAGATCCCTCAAGTAAAAAACAAAGCATATGATGCCATGACCACCATCGGATCATTGTAGCTATGCTTAAGAATAGTCATCGATGTGCATTTGATGTTGAACATAACATGGTATTTGCTTACAACAAGCCAAAACATAAAATGGTGTATGAGATTGTTGGTCCTGATTCCCCTTGGTACCAAGAAATATATGTCTACCTCCGTGATAATATCATCCCATCTCACCTTACCACCAACCAATATAACACCTTCATTCATCGCACCTGCTATTAGACCATTTGAGGAGAGACCCTTTATTTGAAGCACTTCGATTGAACCCTCCTTAGGTGTTTAGCATCAAAAGAAGCTCAAATGTCATTACAAGATGTTCACCAAGGAATTTTTGGTTCTCATTTTAGTGGTCTCACCCTTATGAAGAAGCTTTTTTGAATAGGTTAATACTGGCCTATGATGGAACAAGATGCCAGCCATTTTGTGAAGAAATGTGTTCCTTGTCAGCAACACAATGATCTAATACATGTCCCTTCTCATTTATTATAGTATATTATTAATCCATGGACCTTCTCACATTGGGGGATTGATCTTATTAGATAAATCCACCCCACCTCCTCCAATCTCCATAAATTCATCATCACTTCCACCAAATATTTTAAAAAATGGGTCGAGGCTATCCCCTTGACCTACATCACTAGCAAAAATATTTCTTAAATAATCCCAACTTATCTAATCTATCACTACAACATCCCACAATGCATTATCATTAATAATAAAAATCCTTTAAAAAATTAGGATGTTTGAAAATTATGCCGACAATTTGGTATCCAACACCATTTCTCCACTCCATACTACCCTCAAGGTAATGGTCAAGATGAGGTTTCAAATAAAACCCTTATCAAAATCCTGAAAAAGACATTTAACAAAGCTGACTGCAATTGGCAGTTATGGTTGGATCCTGCCTTATGGGCTTATTGTACTTCCATTTGTACACCCACTAGAGCCATTTTGTACTCCCTAGTCTTCATTTTCAAATATTTCCTATCCATTTAGATCAAACTCCCATCCCTCAAAGTTTCATTGCATAACTTACTAGGAGATGAGGCCCCACAATTTCAAGAGATCTAGCTCCTTGATGAGAGGTGCCTCAATGCATTGAGTCACATGCATGTGTATTATAATCACCTTTGCCTATATTATAATAAAAATATCAAGCACTGAGAGTTTGAATTACATGATCTTTTCCTTAAGCAAAATCAAGAAAATCTCTAGGACCAAGAAAAGATAGGAATGCTTGAGCCTAATTAGTTGGGCCTCTATATTATTATAGCTAAATATGGGTCTGGGGAATATCAGCTTTCTACATCAGAGTTTAATCCTCTCCTTGAGCCTATGAACATCATGCATCTCAAGGAAATTCTTTGCATAACCCTTCAGGTTATCCCAACTTCAAAAATAAAAAATAGAAAAAAATAAAAAAAATCCAAAAAAATCCAAAAAATAGAAAATATGAAAAATAGTAAAGAGAAATAAATTCATCCATTAGTGAGAACCACTTGAGTAGTGCTATGGATAATTACAATGGTGAAAAATATCTTAGGTACCATGTGTAGTTACTATATACATCATCTATTTAGTCACTTAGTCATCTGCATCCATTGCCATTTACCCGCTTTCATCTCACTGCTTCATTCAACCATGGCTTGGAAATTTGTCCTCCACCTTCCATATCATTTGTACCACATCACCAATCCTCCCTTCTATGTGGGATTCCTACCTTCCCCTTCACATCACCTTAGAATCCTTTCCTCCATCACCATGCATCACCTCTCATTACCATTATTGCTTCCACATATGATGAAGAGTGCTAATCTACCTATGTTCAAAATAAGGATCCACCTAGAACACTCAACTTCCATCCCATCACACTAAGATTAACCCCATTACTCTGAGCTTTTGACTTGTGCATCAAAAAAACCCAATCTATGCAATTGTTATCAAATCAAATCCTGAGATTGTGTTTCATAGTTGTTATTTATTCCCACATTGTAATACCTACCTTATAACATATTTGTTTTACCCATAATCCATGCCCTCAGGCATGTATTATTACTAAGACTGACATCCATCAACCAATAAATCCGTCATGTGGTCCCAACACAAACCTATTCAAGGCTACTTTAATATATCTATACCTTAGTGTGTCTTGACCGGTTTATGTTGGGGCATTGCGTTTGCAGTATGGCATGATTTTTGGTATCTTTAGTTCATGATCCTATGTGATTTTTTTTAAACCATGGTTTTGCATGTATGGTTATGGGGCATATTCTTTTCATATTCTAACCAAGTCCCTACCAAGGCCTTTGGTGTATTAGAATCTCCCCATATTGTCATACAACATATGTTCCATCTTGGTTGATTATGAACATGCATTAGCTAGGTCAAATTTTTTTGTTTGAGGGTCTAATCCATGCAAAGGAGTCTTTTTATCTAGGCTTTTCTAGCATGTGATGCATAATTCCTTTTGCAAAATTAAAAACTAGTAATTCTCTCCATATCTTAACACAACAATCCCATTCACCCAGCTTGCATTTTTCATTACATACTCATCATACCACGTGCATATTAATTCACTCCAGGATCCAATTTATTCCCCTCCCCCTTCCTTCCTATTTCCCCCTACCATGTACTATGTCACTAATGTAGGAGCATCTTGGGATCTAAGCAATCTTGCGTCAACCAAAAAAAAATTATTTTAGTAGTTTGTTTGTTTTCTTTTAGTTTGGTGTTTCTGTTGGTGATAGATCTATACTTGTTCTATCTGGCTACGTTCATGGCTATGTGTTTTTGGCTTCATGTTGGATTATTTTCTATGATCACAACTCATTTGGTTTCATCGCATGAGATTTATTTCATTTTTTCTTTGTGGGACTATACTTCTCTTCATGTTACAGACCAATGGTTGGGTTTCTAATCTTTTTCTTGATCTTCCGGTTAGTTTTTCCAGGCATGGTTGTGCTAGCTCAGTGTTACGTTTGAGGCCCAATTATTTATTTGATCACATATCCATTTGTTTTGGGTCCTGAACTATTTATTGTAACACATTTTCTTATTCTTGGTAAATGTGATCTTTAATAGGCTAACCGATGATTGTAATTTCTATTTAATCTTATGGACTTGTTCCTATGAGATAAGAGAGTTTTTCATAACATTATCTAGCGCATCTTGGCTAGGATTTGTAAGATATTTCTAATTTAATTAGGCATATATGTCTAGCATATGAGACTACATGTTGCAGGTCTATTGTAATTGGTTCACCAATCATCATCGAAGGCTGATCTCTCATTTTATCTTGTTGGCTTGTCGTTATGGTTATTTATGTTTTGTTTTGTTGGCTACAAGGATCAAAATGATCTTTTGAGATTTCTCCATCCTTGACTACATCAAGTGGTATCAGAGAAAGGTTTTTCATCATTACGGTTTTCTTGTGGGGTGGAGGTTGAAAGGATCCGACCTACAATAACTGTGGATTTTGAATATGGATAGGTGAAATGCTAGAGGAGGAGCACGACATGCAAAAAAAACTATTTTGGATTTGTTAAGGCAAATATCTGCACAATTAGAAGCAATAGAGACATCTCAGAGGAGAGGAAAACATATAGAATATGAAATTGATGAAGAAGGAGATGAAAAAAATTAGTATAAAGCAGTAGAATGAGATAAATAGGAAGCACAACCTGAGTTGAATTAAGGAGAGGAAAGATTGATTAGGGAATTGACCAATATTAATCAGAGACCTCATTTCAACCGACTTGATTATCATAGTAGCATAGATGCTGATGATTTGATAGTCTGGATCACAAAGATGGATAAGTATTTTGAGCTTGAAGGGACTAATGGAGAAAGGAAGGCGAAGTATGCTTGTACCAAGTTGAAAGGACATGCATCCCTATGGTGGGAAAATTTGCAGATAGATCAAAAAAGAAGAGGTAAAGACAAGATCAAATCATTTGATAGGATGGTGACCAAGTTAAAAGCTAATTTTTTGGATGAGGAATATTAATTAAGTTTGTTTATAAAGTTGTAGAACTTGAAGCAGAGAGATTTAAGTGTTAAGGGTTATATTGAGGAGTTCTACAAGTTGAACATCAGATCTATTCATGTAGATAATGACGCTGAACAATTTTATCACTACCTTAATGGTCTAAGGATGTCAATCAAAGATGAAGTCATTCTAGTGCATATTAGGAGTGTGGAAGAGGCTTACAAGTGGGCCTTGAAGGCTGAAGAGAAGCTGAACAGAAGGTATAAATAAAGAAAAAGAGGTAGAGGTAGATCCATTGAAAATCAGAATAAACATGAGCCTAAAGTTAAGGACACTGATAGGTATAGGAGGAATGATAGGAGTTCCTATCAAAATGAAGGGAAAGGAAGTGGTGAAAGAAGGAAGTTTAGTGGTACTTTTTTTAAATGTGGTGAAGTAGGGAATAAGGCCTTTGAATGCAAGAAAAGTAACTTTGATAAGAAGTTAGAGGGTAGTAGGAGAGCATCATTTGTTGATGAAGAGTCCACTAGTTCAGTAAATAATAGTGGAGCAGAGGAAGGTGCAACCTTGATGAGTAGGAGGATCCTATATCATGGAGAACAAGAGAAGCAATCTTTATAGAGGAATAATTTATTTAGAACAAGATGTAAGGTATAAAACAAGGTGTATAATGTTGTCATAGATAGTGGAAGTTTTGGTAATTTTTCTTCTAAGGAGTTTGTTGACAAACTGAAGTTGCAGAGGATGAAGCATCCTAATCCATATCAGATTGAATGGATTAAAGATGAACATAAGGTACTGGTAAGTGAACAATGCCTAGTTAAATTCAATATTGGGAAGTATTATGATGAAGTTTTGTGTGATATTATGCCTATGGACGTGTGTCATATCTTGTTGGGTATATCATGACAGTATGATAGGAAAACCATATATGATGGTAGAAGGAATGTTTATACTATTGTTGCTAATGGAATGAAACAAAATCTATTACCTTTAGAGGAACCTCTTAATATTGAAGTGTGTACCAATGTAATAATCTGTTTAGTGGATGGCAGGAAGTTTTTGGATGGAATGAAGCACAATAATGTGTTTTTTAATTTAATACCTAAGGATTCTAGGAAGAATGTTTTAGGAGAAGAACATCCTAAATAAATTTTTGGATTGTTCAGTGAGTATTTTGACATCATATATAATAATGTACCTAATGGATTACCACCGGTAAGAAGGATTAATCACTGCATGGATTTGATACTAGGAGCTAGTTTACCAAATAAAGTAGCATATAGGATGACACCAATAAAGAATGAATAACAATAGGAAAGTGAAAGATTTGTTACAGAGAGGGTTGATCAGAGAATGTCTGAGTCTATGTGCAATACCTTCTATATTGGCACCTAAGAAAAATAGACAGTGGAGGATGTGTACTGATTCAAGAGCCATTAATCAAATTATGATTAAGTACCAGTTTCCTTTACCTAGGATGGATGATCTGATGGATTGTTTGAGTGGAAATAAGTATTTCACCAAGATTGACTTGAAGAGTGGATATCATCATATTAGAATTAGAGAAGGTGATGAGTGGAATATTGCATTTAATAAAAATGGGGGATTGTATGAGTGGTTGGTAATGCCTTTTGGATTGTCTAATGCACCTAGTACTTTTATGAGGCTGACGAATGAATTCCTGAAGATATTCTTGGGTAAGTATGTCATTTTCTTATTTGAATGATATCTTTATTTTCATTAGGATCAAATATGAACATCTGATGCATGTTAAATAATTATTGTAGAGGTCGAGAGAAGATAAGTTGTTGATAGACATCAAGAGGTGTAGTTTCATGAAAGAGGTGTTAGTATACTTGGGATTTGTAATATCAGTTGAAGGATTGAAGATGGATCTTGAGAAAGTGAAATCCATTTTTGAGTGGTCTATACCCAAGACTATTGGAGAAGTAAGATCTTTTCACGGGTTAGCTAGTTTCTATCATAAGTTCATCAGACACTTTATTTCAATTTGTGGACCATTGCTGAAGCTATGAGAGGTGATATATAAGAGTTCAAATGGACACATGGAGCACAAAGAGTTTTTGAGTTGTTTAAGAAGAAGGTGACTGAACAATCAATATTATCTTTACCCGATTTCAATAAGGTATTTCAAGTAGACTGTGATGCCAGTGGAAATGAAATTAGAGCTATTTTGACTCAAGAAGGGAGACCCGTTGATTATTTTATTGAGAAGTTGAATGATGCTAAAAAAGGTATTTAGTGTATAATCAAGAATTATATGTTATAATTCAAGCTTTGAAGAAGTGGAGACATTACTTGTTACTTAGGTAGTTTGTTTTGTATACCAATCATCAAGCATTGAAGTATTTGGGTAGCCAAGGTAAGTTGAATCAGAGACATATGAGATGGGTTGAGTTTTTGCAGAGCTATACATTTGTGTTGACACATAAGAGTGGTGTGGAAAATAATTTTTCTAATGCTTTGATTAGAAGAAGGACTCTGTTAACTGAGATGAAGATTGCAGTATTGGGTTTTGATGAATTGAAGACCTTGTATGAGGAAGGTCTAGACTTTGATGACTCTTGGAAGGATTGTAAAGAACCTAATGTTGCAGCTAGAAGTAAGTGGTTATATTATTTCATTCAGGATGAAATTTTATTTTGAGGTAATCAATTATGTATACCTACGAGCTCCATGAGAGAGAATCTGATTAAAGAGAAACATAGTGGAGGTTTAGAAAGACATTTTGGCATTGATAAGACAATAGCTTTGGTGAGTGATAATTATTTTTGGCTACAAGTTTAGAAGGATGTGAGTAATTTTTTATGAAGTTGTAAGGTATGTCAAGTTGCAAAAGGAAGTAGTCAAAATGTGGGGTTGTATACACCTTTGAAATTACTGGTCAAAAATTGGGAGGAGATTAGTATGAATTTTGTGCTTAGATTTCCTAGAACACAGAGAGGCTATGCCTCAATTTTTGTATTTGTATATAGATTTTCTAAGATGGAACATTTTATTCCTTGTAAGAAGAATATAGATGTAGTGCATGTAGTTGATTTTTTTTTTAAGGAGATTGTGAGATTACATGGATTACCTAAGAGCATTGTATCAGACATGGACAATAGATTATTGGAGGACACTTTGGAAGAATTTGAAAGCTGATTTGAAGTTTAGTTATACTTTTCATGCACAAACTAATGGACAAACATAAGTTGTGAACAAGATTTTAGGGAACTTGTTGAGATGTTTGGTTGGAGATAAGCCTGAAAATAGGGATTTAGTTTTACTTGAAGAAGAGTTTTCTTACAATAATTTAGTAAATAGGAGCACAGGGAAGACACCATTTGAAGTGGTCACTGCGTTTAATCCTAAGGGATTAACATAATTAAGGGATATTAGTCATGAAGTTAAGATGAGTGTTGAAGGAGAGGAATTTGGAGAGGTTATGAAGTCATTTCATGAAGGAGTGAGACATCATTTGGAGGAAATGAACCAAATCTATAAAAGGAGAGCTTACATGAAGAGGAGACATAAGGAATTTTACGTGGGAGATGAAGTTATGGTGCATTTGCAGAAGGGGATATTTCTAGTTGGTACTTATAATATGTTGAAGATGAAGTTTGGTCCTTGTAAGATCTTGAGGAGATTTGATTTAGGGAATGCTTATGAAGTGGAGTTACCTGAGGACATGGATATATCACCAGTCTTCAAAATTTCTGATTTGTATGAGTAACATGAATAAGATTGCAGTAGAAATGAAGGATCAAATGTTGGACAATTTTATCTTAATAAGCAGATGGATTAGATAGAGATGATTTTGGATAGTAGAGTTGGTAGAAGTACAAGAGGTAAGTAGTATATGAAATATCTAGTCAAGTGGAAGGACAAACCACTTGAAGATTCATCATGGATTTATCAGGTTAAGGTTGACCTATTTTTTTCCTTTTGCCCCCTTAAAGTGAGGGACTCACTTTTCAATTACCCCAGGTGTTTGATGTAGCAACATCTTGGGATCTAAGCAATCTTGCATCAACCAAAAATATTTTATTTTAGCATTTTGTTTGTTTTCTTTTAGTCTGGTGTTTCTCTTGGTGATAGATCCCGTACTTGCTCTTTTTGGTTGCAATCATGGCTAAGTGTTTGTAGCTTCATGTTGAATAATTTTCTATGATCACACCTCATTTGATTTCATTGTGGGAGAGTTGTTGCAGTTTATTTGTGGGATTGTACTATTCTTCATTTTACTGATCAATGATTGGGTTTCTGATCTTTTTCCTGATCTTCTAGTTGTTTTTTCCAGGCGCGATCATGCCAGCTCAGTGTTACGTTTGAGGCCGACTTATTTATTTGATCACATCTCTTATTTTTTGCATTGGAGGTTGATCCAATTATTTTGCGTCCTGACCTAATTGTTGTAAGAGGTTTCCTTATTCCTAGAAAATGTTATCTTTGTTGGAAAGCTACAATGTAAACAATTGTTGTTTTGTCATTGATGTCAAACCTTAACTGGTGAGACTATTTCTATTTGGTTGAGTACCATATCTATTGATTATTGGAGAAGATTTGAAGGAAAGGATAACAAGAAGACCAAGTGAAATGGATGAGTTATGAGAAGTTATAAGGGTACTTTATCAGTTTGTATATTGGCAAAGTAATGTGTTGTTTATCCATTACACTAAGTCAAGATGTCAGTTTACTGGGAACAGTATATGCCGAGTGAAGTTTGTGTCAACCGCACACTAGTGTATGTTGAGAATAATTTCTTAGTATCGATCGAGCGCCAGTAAATTGCCAAGGAAAATAGTGATGACCGAGTGGAAGAACACAGTGTTGGCCAAGCAATAGTATTTTGGTAATTATTGAGATTAGAGATCTCTGGCTGACATAATTAAATTTATTGGGACATGTAAAGTTAATTAAGGATAAGCACAATTGGTCCACACTATTTAAATGCACGAGTAACCATAATTAATGCATGGATCCAAGATTTAATAAATGACTACTTTGGAGAAGTAAATTAAATGTAAATGATCGAAAGATCTATTGGATTTGACCAAACCTAAGATCTAGGATCTTGATTAAGCAGAAAAGATTTATATTATCTAGATGAAGAGGTATAAGATAACATCAAGGGGTTTTTCAAGTTGTGAGATGCATGTGAAAAGTGTATGCAAGAGAATTGCATGGTTAATTGACTGATTAGCATGATCTATCAAAGAAGGTTGAACAGAGAAGTAGAGAGTTGCAAAAGTGATTGCTTGACAGATTTCCAAGCAGATTCAAAGATTGACATGAGAATGGAGGCCACTCAGTGAATTATCATAAGAACTAAATTGGATCTAGATTTGCAAAGTAAGTTGTATGTATTAGATCACACCTGCTAATTAATTTCTAACCATTGTATCAATCAAAATCCTTTAACCAGGTTGACCTAACAGTCATTGTATAAATCCTTTGAGCAAGGTGACATTCAGGTGGAATGTTCTAAGACCTCTAACAAGGCCACTCCTTACAGGATGATTAAATCCTTTAACTAGGTCACATTTAGCAATGTGTTTTGTAACCTTTAACAGGGTTGGCTCCTAGCAGAGCTCACTTCAGAAGCATGAAAACTTGGTAGCATGTTACTAGTGGTTTTTCCCAATTTGGGTTTCCACGTTAAATACTGGTGTCAACTTGTGTGAATGTTTGTGTTGTGTTTTACTGTTAAGTTTCTACAAGATGATTACATTTGAACAGTAAACTGCATATTTATGTTGTTGACTTATGTTATTGCTGCCGAGCAGATCTGAGTTGTTTAAAGTGCTATAAAGTTTCAATTGGTACATCTAGACCTGAGGATAACTGATTCACCCCCCTCTCAGTTATTATAAATTCATTCTAACAATTGGTATTAGCGCTTTGGTCTCTTGAAAATAGTTTGAAGGTACTTGGAGAAAAGAGATCAAGATGTGTAAAAAGGAGGTACCAAAGTTGAACAAAGATAACTTCCCTGCATGGCAGAGTTTGATGAAGTTGCATCTGGCTAGTATTGGTGATGCTGCTAAGTGCTATATTGAACATTATTATGTAGTCCCAACAACACGTCTCACCGCTAAATAGTTAAGAGAAAAGCAAGAACACAATCAAGCAATGTTGGAGATCACATCATCCCTGATCTATCCTGAATCCAAAGACATAAAGAATTGTACAAATGCAAACCAGATGTGGGATAACCTAGCAACCATCTATGGAGGAGATACAAATGTGCTGAGAGCCAAATCTGAAAGTTTAAGAGGTAAGTTTGATGAAATGAAAATGCAAGAAGGAGAAAATATAGTTCAATATTGTGGTAGGATAAAAGAAGTTGTCCTGATAAGAATGAAAAAGATGAAAGAAGAGACATCAAGTACAAAGAAAAAAATGATGACAGAGACTTCAAAAAGTATAAGGATTACAAAGAGAAAGGTAAGAAATATTTCTATATAGCCGAAGAAGCTTCTGATAGTGGAACTGATAATTCTGAAGAAAATGATATAGAAGTTGTGTATGTTGCTATGAAAGGTGATTCTGATGACGATGAGAAAATTGCACTAATTTCTTATATGAGTAAAGGTGACCATTGGATTATTGACAGTGGTTTTTCACATCACATAACTGGTGACAAGGATAAATTTAAAACCTTAGATCAGTGCAATGGCGGTTATGTTAAATTTGGTAATGATGCACCATGTCTTGTTAAAGGGAAAGGATCAATTAACTTGACTGACAAGATTAGATGTGACAATGTATATTGGGTTGATGATCTTAACTATAATTTATTGAGTGTT
>MU226361.1:1534357-1569769 GCA_018584345.1 Thuja plicata | reverse complement strand
GGGTGATTAAATCCTTTAACCAGGTCACATTTAGCAATGTGTTTTGTAACCTTTAACAGGGTTGGCTCCTAGCAGAGCTCACTTCAAAAGAGTGAAAACTTGGTAGCATGTTACTGGTGGTTTTTCCAAATTTGGGTTTTCACGTTAAATACTAGTGTCAACTTGTGTGAATGTTTATGTTGTGTTTTACTGTTAAGTTTCTACAACCTGATTACATTTGAACAATAAATTGCATATTTATGTTGTTGACTTAGGCTATTGCTGCCGAGTAGATTGGAGTTGTTTAAAGTGCTATAAAGTTTCAATTGGTACATCTAGACCCGAGGATAACTGATTTACCCCCCCTCTCAGTTATTCTAAATTCATTCTAAAAATCTTTACTAGGTTAGCCGATGATTGTAATTTCTATTTAAGCTTATGGAATTATTCCTATGGGATAAGAGAGTTTTGCATAATATTACCTAGTGCTTCTTGGATATGGTTTGTAAGATATTTATGAGATAATTAGGCATGTATATATAGCATGTGAGAATGCATGTTGTAGGTCTATTATAATTGCTTCACTGATCATAATCGAAGGTTGATCTCTCATTTTCTCATTGTTGTCTTGTCATTCTTGTTATTTCTATTATATTGTGTTGGATACAAGGATCAAACTAATCTTCTGAGGTTTCTCCATCAGCCACACACAAAAATATCTTTCATTATCATGACATATGTTCTATCTCATCCAAGATCATATATGTTACATTTTCACTATATTTTGCACTATCACATGCATTACCCCCCATCCATATATGCCTTCCCCCACCTCAAAATTTTATTTCTAAAATTGTGTGTCTAGCCTTCACATCTTTCCAATGTCCCTCCCCTTAGGCTTGTAGTTTTATTATTGAATTTTTGAGTTTGGTTCACCTTCCTGCCCCTCCCTGTGGTCCTCCATTCAGAATAACCCACCTATTTAGGACACTTTTCACTTGAGGTCATATAAATGCTACAGTCTTTTTTGACTGACATTATGTGTTTCTCTTTCCCCCACCCCAAAATTTAATTCCTAAAATTGTTTCTTTCCCATCCCTTCACAATTTTATCACTAAAATTATGAGTTTGGCTTACCTCCTTCCATTTCACTTCCTTGGGTTCTCAATTTTATTACTAAAATTGTGTTTGACTTAAATTCCCTACCCTTTCTGGATTCACAATTTCCTCACAGAATTTAAGAATTTTTCCATGCACATAGAGTTGTACATTCATCCCCTTCCACCCTATATGTTTCGATGAAATTTCTTAATTTTGTTGAAGTGTATTGAGCAATGAGGCTCACTTACCATGCGAATACCACCAATTAGAGAGAATGAGTTGTGCATAGTATCAGGTATTACATTAAATATAAATAAAATTTTAAGAAATTGGAATGATCCTACTACCATTGGGGTTCCTTGTGAACACTAATGTCTCAGTTGTTTGTATGATTTAATGACAAAATATTTTTCAATGGCATGAGACTTCATACCCACTTTACTTCCAAATTTTTTAGATTTTTGATTAGATTCCAACTTCCCCAGGTTGGTGCCTTTGCCTCAAGATTGGTAACTCTAATGTTCATACATCCTCATCCTAAAATCTTGATCCTTTCCTTGTGTCCTTTTTATAATTTCACATGTCATAATTTCTTTAACTAATAACTTCTACCAATATTCTCCCATTCTAAGGATCAATATATTGTTCTTTAATTGCATAGTATAATCTTCACTTCTAACTCCCATTCAACTTTTTGTATAATAAAATTGTGTGCCAAACATTATTTTGTCTATTCTAAGTGACTGAGGTGTGTAGTACAAATCCTCTATCTAAGAATTCCTCCCAAATCCCTCCTTCCTGTACCCACCCACCCTTGTTGCCTTCCCATTTCCTAATGCATGCATTTTCTCATTTAACCACATTCATGTAGTTGCATTAGTTGTATTCATTTTAGCTACATTCATTTGCATTGAGTTTGCATTTCTCTAGCATTCATTATAACTGCATTTTCTTATTATTTTTATATCATTTTCATTTCATTTTCACATTTGGTTACATTTCATTTTCTTACATTTAGATGCATTAATTCATTTAGTTACTTATATTGAAGTACACAATTGTGTCACACTTTAGGCTAACTTATTAGCACAACTAAATTTAATTATTTCTAACTAAAAATTAGTTTTGGTCAAACATATGGTCTAGCTATATCCATTCTAGCTAAGTTAGATATGTGTCACAAATTTTCTAATTGGGAGTGTATTAAATGCATATTTTAGACAACTTTGGGTATAATTACAAAAAAAAAATTAAAAAAAATCAGAAAAGTGATGTTTCAACAACTCCCACTCCTTTTATTGACATTCTTTTGAAAATATAAAAATATGCTTTTATAGATCTCAGAGTCAAGAATATGCTCATATAATTTTTATAGTGTTTTGATTAGATATAATATATTATAATTATAAAATAAATCAACTAGGTATTTTAACATTTGAGAAGATGTTGATTCGGAAAAATAAAATAATAGTAAATAATATGAAAATGGTATAAAAAAATATATGGTTCACCAGAGGAGAGAGTCCTTTTCAAGAATGTATAATTTGTTTTTTGATTGAGATAGATAAGGAAAATATGGTGTGAGATGAGAACTATCGATTTCAGCCAAGTTGGACTTTGAATTGTTATAACAAAGAAAATAAAGATCAAAAACCATTTTTGCATTTTTCAAGAACTAGCTATATATGTCACCTATAAAATATTTTGAAATCGAAGGAAATTGTTTTTATTTACATATAGTTTCTAGGTGGGAACTAGACCCCCTAATTTTCAGTATTGTTTAGCAACTACAAAATTGGCTTTAAAAAAAACATATCAACTATTGTTCAAAATGAATATTAAAAATAATAGGAATAAACTTAATCCATTTTTACACATTTCATTAGTTTGCATCATCTTCAAATTTCAAACATAAATGCCACTTTTATGCCATTGAAGTTAAACAGTTTTGTGTTGTTAACCGTTTTATTTATAATATTTTGACATGGGTTTGTACTCAATGCAACTACATACATGTCCATTTTTCTTTCATGTTTATTTCATTTAGCTTTCATGTATTCTTCACTTTACCTTATAGATTTCATTATCAGTAACCATATCATGCCATATCATCTTATTTTCACTTAGGACACATCATTCAGATAATGATTAGATCATTACAATACAAAAATACATGAACTATCTACTTATACACACACACAGTCTAGTTCTCATCCAATATCACATTTTTAGTATTACATAAGCATATACATATCACATCATATATACAAAAGCTTATAATGACTTGTATCATAAATATGTTAGTACATCATGTACATACACACACACACACACATCTACCTTGCATCACATACATTAGTATAATATCATAATCATATCATCACATCACATATGTGCATACAAGTATAATAATAACATCATCATGCATCACAAACATAATCATTATCCATAAAAAATGATCATCATAAAAAATTTCATAGTCCATAAAAAATACATGAACATATACGCAAAAAAAAATACATCTAATATATATCTCAAAAATGTGTGTGTCCATAGTACATCGATATTAAAAATCTAAGCCTCCTATGTGAGACTCTAGTCCATGCTACCCCTTCCTAAAAAGGTAGGTCTATCACCCTATTCACTTGGTTCCCTAGATTCCCTCATGCCCACTAGCCCTCTAGAAGTTGTAGATGTTTCCCTCCTTGTCCTCCCAGAATGTGTACTCTCCCTACACCTAGGAGCTCTGACACTCTCTATTACTACCTTAAAGTAGAGATCCCTGTATGATTGTACCTCTTGTGCCACCCTCTCATTCTCTCTCCATGTTTCCATAGTCTACCTAAACATCCATTTCATCCATATTGGATCTAGCATTTCCTTTATTAGGTCCTACTCTTCCCTGTATTGTGCATATATCACCTAAGTAGCTCTAAGATCCCCTATAGCTACTACAAATATCATCTAATACTATATAGCTCTCCCCTCTCATTTGTGCCCATTCTCTCAACCATAGGATCAATGGATTTCCCTCCTAGCACCTGCTATACCTCTTCCCTATATGCGTCTCTATCATGTTGTGTTGTATCAAAGGCTGCCAAGACTCTTTGTGCTTAAGATCTCTCTATATCTCATTCTAAATATACTTTGGCTATCCCTATCTATAAGCTATCTCTATGAGTGATAGATATATCCCTCTCTAACTCAAGAGTTATTGATCAAGCTCTAGCCTCATCTTTGGAACATGACATGAGATCCCTATTAGCTAGTGCACTTCCTTGATCAGTTTATGGCACCATCTCTATATCTTCTTGCCAGGGTTGATGCCCTATCCTATGACTCCCTATATCCTATCCATGTGGCACCTATACCTATCCCTATTCCTATAAAGGTTCATGCCTCTAAAATTGTTTGTATCCCTATACCTATCCATGTCCCACCTACACTTGTGAGAGCCTTGGTCTCTATGACTACTATCTCACCACTCAAGGTGGCATTTTTCTTTTCAATCATGTTGCTAAAACCATTGAATGCACTTTCATTGGAATTCCCCCACCTGCATCCCCTCCACCTTCCCCATCACCCCCATCATCTCCCTCGCCTCCTTCTCTATCAACATTCATATCCTCTCCATCTCCCTCCTTATCCTCCTCCATCTAGCTTGGGATGGTTAGTCTCACTCAAATATGTTGGGCCCACCATGCTATGTACTCTAGGCTCATCCCTGCATCCTCTACATCTAGTCATATCACCCATGCTACTACATCCATTGTTAATATGTTGGTTAAGGATGACCTAACATAAATATGGCTACGCCACACTTTGATCTCTTAAGTCACATGTAGGTGCAGTATCCCCTCTCTCACTATCCCTTGTCTCACCCCAAACTCCAACATCACCTTTCTCAGCCCGCATCTCTCTATCATGTGGATAATCACACCTAACAACCATTAGTCTATTTGTACATACGACATATAGTATGTGTCCTCATCTCTCCAATCCTCTCACTAAATGTATAGTATCCATGTGAAGTTCAACAACTCATCTAAAATCCTCCACTAGAACCCCATTACATCAAACCATGTGTAGTGTAACTATCCTCTATAACTATAGGCATAAGGCTCATGAGGCTTCTCATCATGCCCTCCCACCAACTAGAATACTGCAATATGCTCCCATTCACAAATATGTAATAAAGTCACCCTTGTACCCAGGTTCTTGTATCCCCAATACACATACATGTATATATCATGATACAATTGAACCAACATGATATACCCCCAACTATATGTGATCCCATCATCCATAATATGAAAGACATACCTTTCCCATCTGATTAAAAATCCATGCCCTAATAAATATTTCATCATCTATCCCTCAATCATGCCTACTACATATAGTGGTAGTGGTGGTAAGTCCATATCCACTATTGGATACCATCTCATCCTCGTACGATGCATTAGTAACCTCCAAATCAATCTCCCAAATGCTCTCAACATATAGTAACCTACATCCTTTAGCTGATATGCCAAGCTCAAACCCTAAATAGGTATCTGCAATGTCCTCCACACATCTAATAACATGATAGATTCCTCTCCCATGGGTAGATGGAATGAATATCTCACTGTGCCACCTATCTAGTAGTGTTGTAATCAAACCATTGTAGGTCTGAATCTGTGGCCACTTATGAACCCACTCTATCCTTTCTACTACAATCAATGATAGATCATCATTTATTAGTTCCAACCTAAACACCATCATTAGTGGATAATGATCCCTTGATCCAAAAGATGCTATAACCACCTACATCCATAAATCACGTGTCAGCCTATTATCGTTTATCTAATTAACCTATTTTCCCCCATAGCCATCAGAGGCACCCTTTCCCATCCTATCCACATTTACCTTTACCCGCAAAGCTCCTTTGATCATATCAACCTTTTTTCCTATATCTTTTCTTTTCCCTTAGCTCTTTTATGTATAGACATTGGTTTGCAAGGCACAAACATTGAATCACATATGCACTGATCAATATAAATTTTGATCCATTTTCTCTCCCTAAAATGCCTACCTACGCAGAGACATTAATTGCGGGATCAACTTCTACATGTGTGTCCTATTGGTGATTCACGTTTGTGTAGATTATAATTGCGTGATTAGCATCTGCAGAGACATTGATCCACTAATTGGTGTATTTATCTAGACATCATTCCCCCATTAATTATGTATTTAATTCTACCTAATTTACTAAAACCAAAAATAAAAAATAAATATTAGGTACTCATTGAGTCTTCGTACTCTATCAGCCACAGATATCACCTCACGCACTCATCCAATTGATCCTTCTCCTACACATTCACCATTGCATCTCACTTAAACATCCTTCTTTCTTTAGTGTACAATGTACAAATGACCCTCATAACCTACTTTTACCCCTCTTGTCAATCTCCTTTTTCTTTCCCTACCCCCTGTGCCTTCTCCTCAACCTTTTCCTTCACCTAGTTGACCATGCAAGATTTTATTTACTCTCTTTCTAGCCTTTTTCTCTCCTTTCTGTTTTCCTCCCTTTTTGAGAAATTTCCCCAATTTTCATTTTTTGTGCTAATTTCTTGAGGGGGAAAACTCTTTACATTGTCGTTTCTTGGTTGCAACTTGTTTGACCTTCACCTTCCCTCATCGGGGCATCCTTTTCTCTTCTTTGACATAGTGTCATTTCAGGCACTGCATCAAAGGGGGATAAAATGTAGATACCTAAAATTGTCCCTTTATGAATTTATTAATTCAAATAAGCCTATTTTCCCTCCCAAGACTTATAATTAATTTATTAAATTAATTATTATCTATCCCAGTAATATAATCAATTTTAATAATTAACTATAATATTTACTCCCAAACTAATGTTAAATTCATTCAAATTAATTGATATACCCCTTTTCCATTATCCTATATTTTAATTAATTAAAATAACATATAGCCTAAAGCCCTCCACTTTTCCTAAAACCTACCTACTAATTAATCCTTGATAGCCTAATATCTTGATTTCTAACCTCATTAGCCATTTTCCATAATTTAAAATTTGGCTCACACATGTGAGTACATTTTCAAATTTTGAATTTCCCCACCTCTTACACCTACAATGTTACAAGCTAGGGTTGTCGTTGCAGCAAAATATCAACTTGTCAATGCCTGATACAACCACTAGACTTATAGAAGACATAGGAGGTTGTTAATCCATGTCACGAATCCCCATGAGGGATGTTGTCCCACTACCAACAATCCCCCTCCTAATATCACTCACCATGACCTGCGTGATTTGAACCTATGACCAAGCTCTGACACCACTTGTTACAAGCTAGGGTTGTCTTTGCACCAAAAGATTGACCTGTCAATGCCCGAGACAACCACTAGACTTATACAAGACACATGAGGCTATTAAACCATGTCATGAATCCTTGCAAGGGATGTTGGTTCACTGCCAACATATAATAAATGACCACCCTATCTCTTCCACATTTGTCCCCTATAGCCACCTTGATTCATTATTCTCTTACACCTTCTCCCCCACTTGGCATTTATTTCCCATCCTCACAAAGTTTCTTACACATGTATAATCACACCTCACCTCTTACATGGTTAACCTTTTTGGATACTTGGCATCAAATTCATCAATTTTATACAATCTTATCCCTCCATTTCAAATGTATCTCAACTGTCCATTTCCCTTCAAAATTATATAAATTGGAGCCTCCTCTCATTGTATTTCATCTCTCATTTGTGCAATGTTATCATGCTAATTTGAATTTAGAGACCTTGAGTTAATTTTTTTTTATCATTATCTTGATATCATATATTATCTTATCTTACATATCCATATTTATATTTTTAGCTCATTTTCATCTTATTTTTTTTATGTTGAACCCATTAGTTTGCATCTAAGTTAGTTTTTCATCTAGTTTCTATCTTTGATCATTTATCTATCCACTAGAAACCATCTCACACCCTATATTATTGTGTTCCGGAGAGAATTCCACATAAAAATAGTGGAGAAAATCAATGGGGAAGGGTTCCTTAATTCTAGTTCAATCATAGGTTTTAGGTAAATTTAGTAGTTAGATGCACTGTTTTGGTTTTTTTGCATTGCTACTAGTTGAATTTTCTCATATATAAGAGTAAATAATTTTTCATCAAGGAACATGGATAGATTAGGAAAATAATGAAGTGAGGAGCTTCCTCTAAATTATTAATGAAAACTTGACCTTTTATTTATTTATAAAAAATGAACTTAAGTCAAACTTAGAGAGAAACATAACCTATTTAGTTAATCTACCTAAGAAACTATATCTAGAGAAAAAAAATTTGAGATCACATTTGACTATCACATGAGTTTCTACATGGAGAATACAATGTCTTAACTTATGCATTCTAAAAAAATGAGTGATACATTGATTTTACATGGAAAAATAACGAGTTTCATAGTTAGTTAAGATACGATTAATGTAATAGACTGATCTTTCTTTTCCATCATCATCATCATCATCATCATCATCATCATCATCATACTAAATTGGTAAAGATGCCAAAATATGAGTTGATGATAAAATATAAAGTAGAAAGAGTCTATCTTGCATAGCCAACATTAAAATGGGAGATTTAGCCAAATAGATCTTGATAGAATTGTATAGTACTAAAAATTAAGCACTTGATTTTGTGTTCATTATAGGACTCTTTTATCCCTCTTTAGTGTGTTCCCTATGATAGGATCTCACATTGCACCTAATTGCATACATAAATTAAATCAAGATCCTATCCTCTCCTTCTATCTTTCTCAAAACTCTAGGTTGGCTCTAATATCTATGCACATTTTCCCATTTACCCCTCCATTCACATAATTAATTTCCCTCTTGGGCCCCATTTAAATATTTGGATACATTTATGATCATTTTCCCACTTATCTTTCTGATTCTCTCCAAAAAACTTAACACCCCTTGAATCCTACAACTTTACATCAAAATTAGCACCCCCCGGGTATAGGTCAAACTTGGTTTGACCTATACAAGGTATAGGTTGAACCAATTTCAACCTATACCTTAGGAGTTTAAATTTGGTGGGTTTTGGACCCGATGCAAGGTATTTTCATTTTCCCGCCTAGTGTGGTCATCCTTTGTGAATTGAGACCCCAAAATCACTATTAAAAGGAGACTTATCCCCCTCATTTTCACACCGATTATTGTTCAAGTATCTTCATATAAGAATTATTAAGAAAGATATTCATGCATTCAAGGAGTTCAAGAAAGCGAGTATTCATTGAAGGCATCCATCAAACATTTATGCATTTCCTTCTATAGATATAGCTTCTTTCTACATAGGAGACAAAAACATTTGGTCATAAAGGGATGAGATATTCATGCATTCAAGTTTTATTATTATTCTTCTTCTTTAATCTAATATTGTGGTGAATTACAAGCATCTACTACATGAGGTTTTTTCTTACATAATTTCCTTTTGGTTTTTGTGTTAATTCAAGGCTAGTGGATTAACATAGTTGATCTCATATTAAGCACAATTGCATCTATATGACATGATACATATCCATTGTTAGTTTAAATCTCTTCTACATGATAGTATTTTCTTTATTTCAATTCAAGGTTAATTCCTAAATCGGGGCTTGACCAAGGCAAACTGCTCCCCTCAACAATCTCCCCTTCTCTTGTGTGCAGGTGTGTTTGGAGTATAGTTTTGACTACAAATCTGGGAAACCATTTGGGAGAACTCTCTAGATCCATTTTATATTACAAATTTTGTTAGTATTGGGTATAGGTCAAACCTTCAACATATACCCTGACATTCAGAGTGCAGAACCCAGTTACAAAACTAGAAGGACCATCTGAAGAGCTTCCTAAACCAACTTTTTGTTTATGATTTTGGTCAAATCATGTATAGGTCAAACCTTTGACCTATACTTGGGTATAGGTAAAACCAATTTTGATTGCTTCCCAGAATATAACATAGAGTTTGCAGTTTTCAGAGTTGTAGGCCATAGACTGTTGGATTCAAGTATTGGGACATTTTAGGACTTTATCAAATAGAAAATTAGTGTTTGAACACCTTCTTCCTCTCCCATTTTTACGTACATACATTATTATTTCTACATCTTTCATATATTATTGTACCTTGTTGTTACATATTCTTTTAATCATAAACATAAAATCTCTTACTTCAATACATCACAAAGAATACCCTAAATTCTCCCCTTAGCTAGATCTTGTATTTGCACCCTTTCATCCTTTGGGTTGTACAAATCAGATTTGGCTTGAGGATAGAATTTTGGGTCATTCAATGCATATTTGTGATTTGGTGGTCTACCATTGATCACCATTTCACCTTATACATTTTGGTGAACATGACTTATTACATTTCCTCTTTTGATCTTGGTGTTGGATTTCTTTTGCATGCTTGTAGGTTAACTATATACATTTTGGTGAACCCTCCACTTTCATGCTTTCTACTTTTTGATTAGATAGTTATATTTTTGTCATTTTGAACACCTATTTTTCTTTATTATAGATCCTATCTCTATCCCACTCCTATTTTTAGAATTAGTTGTTTACATTTGTCAAAATAGACATCTCTAAATTGGATTGGTGTGGAATTACTAATGTCATTACTTTTCTTCTAACCTCTCTTTATTAGACACATGGAATGAATAATAGCTTCTTACAAGTCATTATGTTTCTCTTCCTTCATGGTGTTCTTTCATATGACATAATGAGATTGACTAATATAATCCTTCCTTACAAGGCATATTTCAAGACCATTATCAATATTTCATGCCTATTTCTTCTTGAAATTTTAACTAAATTCATGGGATATATAGATTACATAAAGGTCTTTGTTAATGAGCATAGTATTAACCTTCCTAATATTATCCCCCCACTCAAGTTCAACCTCCTAATGATTCTCAAAATGATGCTTTTTACAGCCTCCAAAATAGTATCCATGATTCAGATGTTAGACATTTTCTAGATGATTTCTCTTCCAAACCTTTGGGTAATACTTCTTCTCCACCATCTAAAAAGGATGAGAATACTAATTCTCCTAAAAAAAATATTCCTCCTAATATTCCTTCTTATACCACACATAGTCATACAACTCAAGATGAATCACCTTCTCCCTCTACATTAAAATCTATCTATAGTATGGGATATGATATCACCAATCAACAAGGTTATAAAGGTTTGGGGCTTGGTATTAATGAAAAAGGTATTAAAGTTCCTATTAATCCTCCTCAACATGATCATAAAGGTGGTTTAGGTTTCATTCCTCCTGCTAATGCTCTCCGGACCAATTTCCTAATGATCTTTTGATAGAAAGAAATAACTCTCATCAACCTACTGTCATTCATAATCTCTAACAATTTTTTGATTCCTTTGATGAAAATCAACCTCTTGATTTCCCTCTACCAATCATAAATTATGTGCCTTTATCCCCACATAGTATTTTTAAGGAACACCATGTTCCTCATGTTTATCATTTTTCTTCATCTTCATCTCAACCAAAACCTCATCTTTCCATTCTTTTGCCCACTTCAACTAATACTATATCTCATTATGATGATCACTTAGCTTTGGAAAAATGAATATATTGTAGTCTCAAGTATAATCCTAAAATTGTATTTCCTTATATAAACCTTTCTAGACATAATAGACCTATTAAAGGTGAATTATTTTGTTTTTACCACCATAGAAACAAACATTTACTTTGTGATTGTGTTCAGTTTAGACAATTTATCCAAGAATCCATTGATAGAAGCCTTATTCATTCCACGTCAGATATTCTATTTTTTTTTCATACCAAATCTTAAAATTAGCATTTATTTCTCCTATTATGTTTCTCTCTATTATCCTTTGTGTGACGAGCATGAGGGAAACATAATAGGACATCCCCCCTTTTCTCTCTTTACTAGGGGGCAAAGGGTTCATCATTCCTTTCTTCTCTTAAGGTATCTCTTTTCTCCCTTTATTCGAATGTTTCTTTAAATATCCTTCCTAGCATACATTTGTAATAACCTCATGTTGGTTAGGAAGTGAATATTTTTCTTACATTTGAAAACCATTTAGGGAGATTAAAAGTGTCTTCCCTCTTTCTTCTTCTTTTAGCATCCAACATCCCTTGTGGGCTTGCATCTTTCTTTCATGCATTTGTTGTTTAACACAAGAATATTTACATCCCAAGTTACAACCTGTTGAAGACAATTATTCAATTGTGTATTATCATTGATGTTACCAAAATGTAGTGATGTTTCACATATGTCTAATCCTAACTGAGCACAGTCAGTGTATGCCAAGCTCTCTTGAGCATTGAAGAAGACTCCAGTATCAGCCAAAGTGATTTTTTGTATTAACCAAGCTTTGTTGGTTAATGAAGGAAGTTCTGTATTAACCAAGTTCACTCAGGAAATACAGTAAGTTTGGTTTTAGTTGAGTATCAGTTGGGCATTGAAGGATTATAGTGTTAACCAAGTTATGCATTCTGTTAGTAATAACTGAGAGGGGGGGGTGTGAATCAGTGGCCTAAAAATTTTATCCTTCAAACTTAACCACTAATCAATAAACCTCAAATTATTATGTCCCTACAAGATGCATGCCATGAAATACTTTATAATGATAAAATTTCTATCAATTTTCCTTGTCTGTCCTTATTTTCCTTGATTACCGATAAGTAGTAAAACTATTTACTGAAACTCAATAAATAAGCAGAGTATACTAGTCTATCCAGAATTAACTATGTGAGATGCAAAACAATAAAGAAATGAATCATACACATATAACACATGGATTTTAACGTGGAAACCCTGCTAAGGGAAAAACCACTGGGACCAATACCCCAAATTTTCACTCTTCTAAAGTGAGCCCTGTTAGGAGCCAATCCTATTAAAGGTTAAAAACACACAGTTAAGTGCGACCTTGTTAGAGGATTTTATACATAGAGGTTGTCACTTAGTATCGGGCATCCATTTGCTACCATCCTTGAATCAACCTCCTTCTTAGACTTTCAATAGGCTTTAGGCAAACCTTGCTACCATCCTTGAATCAACCTCCTTCTTAGACTGTCAATAGGTATCAGGAAAGTTCCAATGCTACTTTCATGAATCAACCTCTTTGGCATTCCTTGGGATGTACCTCAATATATAGAAGATTATTAAGTCCTGCTCGGTTAAGAGACTTATATGTTTCAATGGTTAAACTAAAACACTATGACCTATTCATGATGCAACTTTGAATTGCATATTTTTTCAGATCTATTTAAGTACATTACCTCTCTGATCAATGTATCAATTCAATTCTTTGTACTCCACACTTTCTGCTCTGTGATGCTGTGCTTCACTGTTCGTCGGTGTCTCCAGAATTCTTTAGCTCTCCTTTAGCTTGATTGATCAGGACTGTATGAAGTTATTCTTCATCAGTTTCTCTTCAGCATCCTTTTTCTATTCACTCCCCTTAATCCCATGCATACAGAAATGAATTAAGCTTGTCTCTTATATAGACATGATATTCATTGATTCTTGATTCTTGATTCTTGGCATGAAAAACAATCCAGCCAATTTGATTTAAAGCATAACTCCTGATTTATCTCGTAGTTATCTTCTTTCCAATTGTACATATCATCTTTAAATCAATCACTTAAATCAGGTTGAATAAAACAATGTAGACAACCAGTTAAGCCTATCTATTAGCTTTGCCAACTAGATATTTTGTCATTTTCTGAACTCTCTTCTCTATCGGTCATAACTCACTGAACCATCGGTGAGAACTGTCAGTTCCATCGGTGAGAATCCAGTTAGCTTCATGATCTTAGTCCATTGGGCATTATTGGAAATTTACTCATCGGGCAACCTTGTATTATCGCTTGTCAGGCACCCTTCTAAATTTTCTCATCGAGCACTCTATGGTTTCCTTCATCGGGCAACACTGTTCTTCTGGTCGTCAAGTATCACTGTGACTTATTATCTTTGCTTTGTCCATTGGTGTGCACTCCGTCAGTGTTGTCTATCACTTAGTGAATACATGACTTTTATGTATTGCTGAAAGCATAACCTTGATTCCTTTGATCCTCTAAAGTCTTTGGAATTATGTACATGACCATACAGATGATATCAAGTTGACATCAATGATAATACAATCCATTAACTAATTTAATGACTTACATTATCTTCAACTTAACATTATCAAACATTCAATCAGTTACATGTCATCAATCCCTCCCTTTGGCATTGATGGCAACATACTATATTATCACACTATACTATTTCTAATACAATATGAAATACAATAGTTTGAGATTCATCAAACTACCAATCTGTGTTTTTATAATCGATAAGAATGTCTGACCACTAGTAAACTCTGTTTAAGCTTAGATTTGACTCTTGAAACTTTTCTATCTTTCTTCTTCTGATGTGTTGTGTATTCTTCTGTTGTGTCAATTTCTCCTTTGACTGTTATTTTCTTTTGATGTCTTTTTCTCTTGTCAGCAACTCTTCTCTCCTTTTTTTATACAATCTGACAATTGACAATCTCTCCCTAAGAATATAATCTCTCCCTTTTGGAGTAATCTAATAATGAAATCTGTGATACTATGGATAATCTCTCTCCCTTTGATAGCAATGCCAAACATAATCCTTTCAAATATCTGACATTCATGTCAAGTGACCTTTTCTCTCCATCGATAATATATTCCTTGAATTTCCCTTATCCATCATCAATACATCAATATGCTTTGGTGCTTGTGATGATATAAACATGACTATATATAGATGTAGCTTTGAAATTCATCTTCGTGCATGCATCAACATGAATTATATTCTGATAATATGTAGGCTGATGCAGCCTTTAGTCTTTTACTGACTGGTAGACAAGGGTTTGACCCCTAGTCTCTTCCTCAAGTATTCAAATGTATCCTTGGGTAGTGGCTTGGTGAAGATATCGGCAAGCTGTTCTTTGGATTGCACATACTCAAGTATCACCTCTTTTTCTTGAACTTGTTCTCTCAAATAATGATACTTGATGGCAATGTGTTTAGTCTTAGCATGCATGACTGGATTCTTGGAAATGTTTATTGCATTAGTGTTATCATAATAGATAATCACTGGTTCTAGGATCTTCATATGCATACCTTCCAGCAACTATTTGATCCATGCAATATTGGAGCAATTTGCAGTAGTAACAACATACTCTGCTTCTACAGTAGACTGAGAGATGCATCCTTGCTTCTTGCTAATCCATGTGACAAGTCTGTCACCCATAAAGAATGCTCCTCAAGTTGTGCTCCAACTATCATCAATGTTTCCATCCCAATCAGTGTCGGTAAACACTTTTAGTTCAAAATTGCCTTCTCTTCTATACCATAAGCCATATTCCTTAGTATTCTTCAGATATCTTAGAATTATTTTCATAGCAGTCATATGTGATTCCCTAGGGTTAGCAGAAAATCTAGCAACAATTCCTACTGCATGTGCAATATCTAGTCTAGTGTGGACAACATACATGAGTTTTCCTATCATTGATCTGTACAAAGTCTGATTTACCTCTAGTGTCTTGTCCTCCTTTGTTAACTTACATCCAGTAACCATCAATGTTCCAACTAGTTTGGAATCTTCCATCTTGAAAATCTTCATGACCTCTTTAATGTATTTGGACTGTGTAATGAAAATACCTTCTCTTTGTTGTATTATCTATAGACCAAGAAAGAAATTGATCTCTCCAAATGTAGACATATCAAACTCTTTTCTTATCTCATTAGAAAATGATTTGCATAGCATATCATTGCCTCCAAATATGATGTCATCAACAAATATTTCAGCAATCAAAGTGTTAGCATCAGTATCTTCCTTCAAATAAAGATTACTATTTTCACTAGTCCTTACAAATCCAATACTTATAAGATAGGAATGAAGTCATTCATACCAGGCTCTAGGAGATTGTTTCAATCCATACAAGGCTTTATAAAGTCTACATACCATGTTTCTCTTGTCTGGATCTACAAAACCCTTCTGGTTGCTCAATGTATACCTCTTCTTCAAGTATTCTATTTAGGAATGCTGACTTGATGTCCATCTGGTATACCTTGAATCCTTTGAATGAAGCATAAGAAAGTAGTATTCTTACTCCTTGTAGCCTAGCAATGGGTGCAAAGGTCTCTCCATAATCTATACCTTCCTCTTGTGCATATCCCTTGCATACTAGTCTTGCTTTGTTTCTTGTGACTTTTCCATTCTCATTCAGCTTATTCCTTAATATCCATTTAGTACCAATGAAATTCTCATCATCTAGTCTTGGTACAAGTGACCATGTATTATTTTTATCAATCTATTCAATCTCATCATTTATAGCACTTATCCATTCTTCATTATCAAGTGTAGCATTGACAGATTTTGGCTCAAATTCACAAATTAAACAACTTGTGTTTAGAGAGTTACTTCTTGTTTTTGTACCAGCTTTCTTATCTCCTATGATCTAGATCTCTGGATGGTTCCTTCTTAAATCTCTTGCAAGTACAGGTTTAGCTCTTTGTCTATCATCTTGATCATCATTTTGTCCTTCATTTTGATCTTCATCACTCTGCACATCATTCTGATTATTATCCTGACTGTCGGTATTTGCAGCCTGACTTTCGGTTGCAACATTCTATTTCTTAGAGATTAATCACTATTTCTTGGTGTTAGGGTCTTCACAGTATAAAAACTTGTTGTATTCCTCTGGTTCTTTTGTGCTTTCCAGCTCATTCTTTTCTGCAAATTCATCTATCTTTACATTTGAACTTTCAACCATTTTTTAGAAGCCTTCATAAGACATTTATAAGCCTTGCTCTTGGTGGAATACCCTAAAAAGATACCTTCATCACTTTTGGCATCAAGCTTCCCATTTCTATCATCCTTTAAGACATAACATTGACTACCAAAGATTTTGAAGTTACTTACATTGGGTGTTTTACCATACCATAGCTCATAGGGTGTCTTCTTTGTGTCCTTCTTCAATTGCACTCTGTTTAAGGTGTAGACAGCAGTACTGATAGCTTCCCTCCAGAATATTTGGGTGATTCCTTTCTCTATCATCAGTGTTCTTTCATAATCAACTATGGATCTATTCCTTCTCTCAACAATCCCATTTTGTTGTGGTGTTCTTGGTGCAGAAACTTGTCTTTTTATACCATGCTCATTACAGAAATTAGTGAATTCATCTGATATAAACTCACCTCCTCTATTTGATCTCAAACATTTCAGATCCTTACCACTTTTTTTCTCTACCATAGCCGTATACCATTTAAACATCTTGAATGCTTTAGATTTATCTTTTAGAAACATGACTTTCATCATTCTAGAGTAATCATCAACAAAGAGAATAAAATATCTATCTCCATAATAACTCTTTATCCTCATTGGTCCACATAGATCAGTATGGACTAATTCTAGAATATCATTAGATGTATGGTCTTTGCTTTTGAAACTAGACTTTGTCATTTTACCTTTTTGACAATTTTTACACATGATGTTTTCGGGCTTGGTCATTGTTAGTAAGCCTCTGACATTTCTTCTTCTACTTATTTTCATCATGTGTCAAAATTCACATGACACAATATTTTGTGCCACAACCATATGTCTTCATTTCTAGTCATCAAGCAAGTGGTGTTAGTATCATTCAGATAGAATAAGTTACCTTTTGTTTGTTCACCGGTGCCAATCAATTTTCCTGATTCATTAAAGATCTTTGCCTTCTTGTTCTCAAATGCTACTCCGTGACCTGAATTATTCAGCTGAGAAACACTCAACAGATTATAATTCAACCTTTTACCCAATAATCATTTTCACATTTAATTAGGTTATTCAACATTATTGTTCCTTTACCTTCAACTAGAGAAGGTGTATCATTACCCATTCTTACTGTACCACCATTATAATACTCAAAAGTATTAAACTTTTCTTTGTCACTGGTCATGTGGTGAGTGCAGCCACTATCTATAATCTAGATGTCATTCTTACTAACCTTAGATATGAGTGCATTTTCTTCATACCTTTTATCTTTATCTGAATTATCCTTCATAGCCACAAACACTATCTCGATGTCTTCTTCAGATTCAGTGCCAGTATCTTCATCTTTGCAAGCAGCTAGGTAGCTAGCCTTCTTGCCATTTTCCTTGTAGTCTCAGGTATATCTTCTTTCTGATTTTCGGTAACTTCTGTAATCTTTGTTATCACCTCTGTCAAATTTCTTCTCAAAAGATCTGTTATTACCTTTGTCATCTTTTCTTCTGTTAGGACATCTTGCAGCAAAGTGTCCAATCTCTCTATAATTGAAGCATACAAGTTGTAACTTGCCTTTGTATTTACCTTTGCCTCTCTACATTCTCCTTTCCATGAGTGCTTTGATTTCATCTAGATTTTCTTCTTCACTTTCACTTTCACTATCTCTTTTAGATGTGTCTCTGACTTGATTTGCTTATTCTCATAGAAGACTTAAATGCAGACTCTAAGTTTGGTAAGACACTATTATCAAAGTTATTCATCTCAAATGAAATCAATCTACCAATTAAACTATCAAGAGTAACTATATTGTTTGCAACTAGTCTCATTTCTTGAATAGAAAAACTCTAATAGCATATATAGACAGTAAGGTTCTTAAGATTTTACTTACCACTGTCTCCTCTTCAAGTGTACCTCCAACTCCTCGTATAGCATTGACTACTTCTTTGATTCTTGTGTTGTACTATGCGATGTTTTCTCCTTCTTTCATTCTGAGATCATCAAAATTTCCTCTAAGGATTTTTTCCTTGGCTCTCAGAACATTTGCATCATCGCCATGTACAAGCTTTCGTTTGTCCCACATCTTTGCAGTTGTGCAATCTTTGACATCTTCAAATTCAGCATCGGAGAGAGAGGAAGAAATCTCTATGACCATGCAGTTGTGCTCATGCTTCACTCTCAATTGATCTATTATTAATGCTCCTATGGGAAACACATATTCAATATATAAGTATTGAGTAACATCATTACCAATACCTTATAAGTGGAGTCTTATCCTGCTCTTCCATGAAGCAAAGTTCTCTTTGTTCAACTTGGGAAAAGTTATTCTCTTCATCAGTTTCTCTTCAACATCCTTTTTCTATTCACTCCCCTTAATCCCATGCATATGGAAATGAATTAAGATTGTCTCTTATATAGACATGATATTCATTGATTATTGATTCTTGATTCTTGATTCTTAGTGTGAAAAACAATCTAGCCAATTTGATTTAAATCATAACTCCTTATTTATCTCATAGTTATCTTCTTGCCAACTGTACAAATCATCTTTAAATCAATCACCTAACTCAGGTTGAATAAAATAATGTAGACAACCAGTTAAGCCTATTTATTAGCTCTGCCAGCTAGATATTTTGTCATTTTCTAAACTCTCTGTTGTGTCGGTCATAACTAACTAAACCGTCGGTGAGAACTGTCAGTTTCATTGGTGAGACTCCAGTTAGCTTCGTGATCTCCGTCCGTCAGGCATCATTGGAAATTTACTCATTGAGAAACCTTGTATTATTGCTCATCGGGCACCCTTCTGACTTTTCTCATCGGGCACTTTGTTGTTTGCTTTGTTGGGAAACACTGTTCTTATGGTCGTCGAGTATCACTGTGAGTTATTACCTTTTCTCACTCCATCAGTGTGCACTCCGTCGGTGTTAATGTCACTTAGTGAATACATGACTTTTATATATTTTTGAAAGCATAACCTTGATTCTTTTGATCCTCTGAAGTCTTTGGCATTATGTACATGACTGTACAGATGAAATCAAGTTGACATAAATGACAATACAATCCATTAACTGATTTAATGACTTGTATTATCTTCAACTTAACATTATCAAACATTCAATCAGTTACATGTCATCACAATCAGTGTCATCCAACTAACAATAGTTTAGAATTTATGTTTAATTGGTTAATTGTAGCAGACATACTTAAGTTTTATTGTTTATTTGGAAAGGTATTCAAGCTGACTTGACAAGGCCTATCATATATATACAAGGTCAAGTTTGTATTGAATATGAGACAGTGGTAGAGTTTCGATATAAAGAGTGAAGGTGAAATAAGAGGGAATTATGATTAAGGACAAAATATCCAGACTGAACTACAAAAGAATATTTGATCAATGAGGATCTTGTTAAAGCCAGAACAAAGATTTGAATCTGCAAAGATAGTTGCTTCTTCAATCAGGTCAACTCATTGTTACTCTATAACAATTGTAGCAGTGATCCAAATCTCTTTATAGAGTAGAATTAATAGTCTCATAAATCCTCTCACAAGGTGGTATTTCTATATTGAAGTGTTTGAAAACCTCTAACAAGTCCACTCCTAACAGGGTGAATAAATCCTCTAACAGGGTCACACCTTACAGTGTGTTTTTTAACCTTTGACAGGGTTGGCTCCTAACATGGCTCACTTTAGAAGAGTGAAAAAGAGTAACTAGTTGCAATTGGTGGTTTTCCCTATTTGGGTTTCTACGGTAAATCTTGGTGTCATATGTGTAAATGTTATTTTCTTTATGCTTCATGTTTCTGCACTTAATCACTAAAGGATAATTACATTTAATATCTTAAGATTTCTTTGTTAACCGAGTTACAACAGAATATCTTTTATTAACTGAGCAGAGTGATAAGTTTGATTAAGACATCTAAGGTACTTGGATTTGTTTTTGTGATAACTGATTCACCCCTCCCCTCTTAGTTACTCAACTCATTTCCATTAATTGGTAGCAGATATTTTGGTGCTTTCAGGGAAGGTTTCAAGGCCTAAGCTAAATATCAAAGATGTCTTACAAAAGGGAGATCCCCAAGCTTAACAAAGACAACTTTCCTGCATGGCAAGAGTTGATGAGGCTATATCTATTTACTATTGGAGATACTAGTTTGCAATTCTTAGACCAAAAGTATGTGGAACCACCTAAACCTATGTCTGTGGATTAGATGGTGGACATGAAAATCATAACATAATGATGACTGATATAGCTTCTTCACTTAGCTATTCAAAATTTGATGAAGTTAAGGACTGCCCTACTACATATGATATGTGGTAGAAACTACATGATATCCATGGAGGAGATGACAATGTAAAGATAGCCAAAGCAGAGAGTCTCAGAGGTCAGTTTGATCAGATGAAAATGAAACAAGGAGAAGACATTACAAAATACAGTAAAAGAATCAAGAAAAGTGTCAGTGCCATCAGAGTTGTTAGTGGACAGATTGAAGACAAAACAATGGTTAGTAAGGTATTGAGAGCTTTACTTCCTATTTATGCAATTAGAGTTTCAGCTATTCAAGAGATGAGGTGCAATAATTATATAACTATAGATGCAGTGGTTGGAAGGCTTATAGGGTTTGAGTTGGACAATTTTGACAATTATTCTCCTAATCCTAGCAATTTTGAGTCTGCATTCAAATCCAAATTAAGCCTTGGTAAGATGGATAGAAACTCAAAAGGAAAACAGATTGACAATGATAGTGATGATGAATTTGATGATGAAGATCTAGAAATTATTGAAGCACTACTTGCAAAGAGAGATGCCAAAGGAAAATGAAAGTACAAAGGAAGAATACCATTGATTTTCTTTTCATGTGACGAGGTTGGCCACATTGATGCTAAGTGTCCAAACAAAGAAGACAAAGATGAGAGAAAGTTCAACAAGTACAAAGGAAAGAAAGATTTCAAAATTTACAAGGACAATGGTAATAAATCTTGTTATATTGCAAAAGATTCTAATAGTGATGAAGATGAAGATGAAATGGTTTACATTTCTATTAAGGATGCGTCAGATAATGAAGTAAATGAAAAGACTACACTTTTATCTCATGTTAATGACACTTGGATAATTGATAGTGGTTGTTCTCACCACATGACTGGTGATACAAAAAATTTGAACATCTTGAGCACTATGACATGGTGGGAGTGTTAGATTTAGGAATAATGAACGTTGCTATGTAAAAGGTAAAGGTTGTATTTCTCTAACTGAAGGAATCGAATGTGATAATGCTTATTGGGTTGAAGGACTAAGGTGTAATCTAGTGAGTGTTGCAAAGCTGAATAACATTGGTTTCAAGGTATAATTCATGAATGGTAAGGCCAAGCTCCTGGATGGTAAAGGAAACCTAATCGGAACTGGAAAGTAAACAAAAGGTAATCTATTCTATCTTGATCTCAATGAAAGTTCATGTTTTATTGCACAAGTAGAAGAAATATGGCTATGGCATAAAATATTGAGTCATGTGAATTTTGATAACCTAGTCAACATAAGCAAGAACAGAAGAGTAAGAGGTATTCCTATTTTGAAGGAACCTGAATTGACAATATGCAAACAATGTCAAATTGGGGAGATGTGCAAAACTAGTTTCAAGAGAAAGAATTACAATACTGAAGAAGTTTTGGAGTTAGTGCATACTGATCTATGTGGACCAATTAGAACAACAAGTTACATTGGAGAGAAGTATTTCATTCTATTTTTTGATGATCATTCCAGAATGATGACTATTATGTTTCTCAAAGAAAAATTAGAATCTTTTCAGAAGTTTAAGTGGTACCTTGCTAGAGTTGAGAAGGAAAAAGGAAAGAAACTAAAGTGCTTAAGATATGATAGAGGAGGTGAATTAATTTCTAATGAGTTCAATGAATTATATAATGAAAGAGGAATCAAGAGACAAGTATCTGCCCCTAGTACACCGAAAAAAAATGCAATAACATAAAGAAGAAACATATCTATTATGGATTATACAAGAACCTTGATGATTGAAAAGAATGTTGCAACCAAATACTAGAAGGAATTTATCAGCACTGCAGTTCACACCTTGAACATAGTTCAACTAAAGAAAGGTACTGATCAAACACCCTTTAAATTATGGTATGGCTATAACCCAATGTTCTTTATTTCAAAGTATTCGGAAGTAAATGTTACATGTTGAAGGAAGAAAGAAATGGAAAATTTGATGTAAAAGGTGATGAAGGTATATTCCTAGACTACTCTTGTAAAATCAAAGCATATAAATGTTTGAATCTTACAACTGATAAAGTCATAGAAAGTGTATGTGTAAAGATTGATGATTTTGCAGAGAGGAGTGAAGAATAGAGCAGTAAAGAGCTTGAGGACTACAAGAACTTTGTGTATTATGAACATGATACTATACCTAAGACATAAGCAATGGTGATTGGATAGAAATGATGCCAAACACTGAATTCATCAGCACAAACTTTGTTACAACCTGTGCAACTTGAGCTTCTAACAGTTGCAACTGACTCATAGATAGAGGGAACCGAGTCTCAGAAAGAGGCAATCAAGTCTCAGATAGAGGAACCCAAGTCTCAATCAGAAGAGAAGAACAAAATGTTTGAGCATGGTGAACCAAGTGGAGAAAGCACAAAATCAAAGAAGAAGGAACCTGTACTTGCCAAATATGTTAGAAGGCATCATGCACCTGAGAAAATAATTGGAGATCAGACAGAATGTATAATGACAAGGAACAAACTTAAAGGTACATGTTTGCTTAGTGAAATTGAACCTAGATCCATTAAATATGATTTGAATGATGAAAGTTGGATAGAAGCCATGAATGAAGAGATTGAGAAGATAGAAAAGAAAAAAAACTGGACTCTTGTGCCTAGACCAAAAGACAAGAATGTGATTGGTACTAAGTGGGTTTTTAGAAACAAGTTGAATCAAAAAGTTGAATTTTCTAGAAACAAGGAAATATTAGATTGTAAAGGATATGCTCAAGAAGAGGGTATTGATTATGGAGAAACTTTTTCTCCTATTGAAAGACTTGAAGGAGATAGAACTCTTGTGGCATATGCAACACATAAAGGATTCAAGGTATATCAAATGGATGTAAAATCTACATTCTTGAATGGAATTCTAGAAGATGAAGTCTATATTAAGAAACCTGAAGGTTTTGTTAATCCTAACAAAAGGAATATGGTTTGAAAATTGCACAAAGCTTTGTATGGACTGAAGCAAGATCCTAGAGCTTGGTATGAAAGACTGCATGGCTACTTGGTAAGCATTAGATTTTAGAGAACTAATGACAATAAAATCTTGTACATCAAAGAAGGACCTCAGAACAAGATACTATTAATAGAGATATTTGTTGATGATATACTATTCACTGGACATGATGATTTATGCAAAGCATTCTTTGAAGCTATGAGTAAAAAATTTGAGATGTCTATGTTTGGTGAAATCAAATTCTTTGTTGGTTTACAAGTTCATCAGATGAAGGATGGTATCTACATTACTCAGTCTAAATACATCAAAGAGATAATGAATAAATTTTGAATGGAAGATTCTAGACCAGTTGGGAAACCTATGTCTACTAGACATAAGTTTTCTAAGGATGATGACTCAAAGGAGGTAAATCAGACTACCTATAGATCCATGATTGGTAAAATTCAATATGTTGTTCACACTAGGTATGATATTGCATTAGCAGTTGGTATTGTTGCAAGGTTTTCAGCTAATCCTAGAGAGAATCATTTGATGGATATCAAAAGGATTCTGAGATATCTTAAGGGCACTGAAGATTATGGATTATGGTATAAGAAAGGAGGAAACTTTGATTTGAAGACTTTTACTGATGATGATTAGGTAGGAAGTGTTGGTGACAGAAAGAGCACTAGTGGTGGAGCGTTCTTTCTTGGAAAGAGGTTAGTCTCTTAGACTAGAAGATACATAATTGAATTTCTCAGTCTACAACAGAGGCAAAGTATGTTGCTGCAGAAGTGAATTGTTCAAATATCATATGGTTCAAACAACTATTGGCAGGTATGAAGGAGGAAATCAAAGATCAAGTTGTTATCTACTGTGACAACACTAGAGCTATTAACATTTCAAAGAACCCTGTGATGCATACTAAGAGTAAGAATATTGCAATAAAGTATCATTTCTTGAGATAATTGGTTCAGGACAAGGAAGTAAGGTTGGAATATGTAAATACTAAAAAAAGAATTGAAGATATATTCACAAAACCTTTACCTAAGCATGCATTCTTTTATTTTAGAGAAAAGCTAAGGGGGATTCCCTGAACTGGGCTCACTAAAGCACAGATTAGTGATGCATCAACCAAGATACAATGAAGATCTAACAAGTTGATGCAAATTTTCAAAGCTTATTGCATATGAATCAGTACATCGGGTACATTACAACTTCATTGGATGGAGTCTTTGACATTTGATGTCAAAGAGGGAGATATTATTGATATCATGCCAAAGAAATCAATATGTCAGAAAAGAAATTTTATCAGAAATAGAGATTGATGTAAGAAGGATAAATTTTTATTTCAGTGATTATGAAGACAGAGGGAGTTTTCTGGATGACAATAAGAATGAAGCTGAGGACATTAAAATAAATTTTATTCTTGTTTCTGTTGGTCTAAAATTCTTTGTATAATGACATGTTGTTTTTCCATCAATGCCAAAGAGGGAGATTGTTGAAGATAATTATTCAATTGTGTATTGTCATTGATGTTACACAAATGTAGTGATGTTTCACATATGTCTAATACTAACCAAGCATAGTCAGTGTAGGTTGAGCTCTCTTGGGCATTGAAGAAGACTCCGGTATCAACCAAAGTGATTTGTTGTATTAACTGAGCTCTGTCAGTTAATGAAGGAAGTTCTGTATTAACCGAGTTCACTCAAGAAATACAGTAAGTTTGGTTTTAGTCGAGTATCGGTCGGGCATCAAAGGATTACAGTGTTAACAGAGTTATGCATTCACTGTCAGCTGAATAACATCAATTTACACTTTACGTTTTATTGGTTAATTGCACTCGACAGACTTAAGTTTTATTATTTATTTGGAAAGGTATTCAAGCCAACTTGACAAGACCTATCATATATATATAAGGTCAAGTTTGGATTTTATATGAGACAGTGGTAGAGTTTTGATATAAAGAGTGAAGGAGAAATAAGAGGGAATTCTGATTAAGGATAGAATATACAGACCGAGATGCAAAAGAATATTTGATCAGTGAGGATCCAGTTAAAGCTAGAACAAAGATATGAATCTGCAAAGACAACTTCTTCTTCAATCAGGTAAACTCATTGTTACTCTCTAACAATTGTAGCAGTGATCCATATCTCTTTACAGAGTAGACTTAACAATATTTCATAGATCCTCTCACAAGGTGTCATTTCTACATTGAAGTGTTTGAAGACCTCTAACAAGGCCACTCCTAACAGGGTGATTAAATCCTCTAATAGGGTCACACCTTACAGTGTGTTTTTTAACCTTTAACAGGGTTGGCTCCTAATAGGGCTCACTTCAGAAGTGTGAAAAATAGTAACTAGTTGCAATTGGTGGTTTTCCCAAATTGGGTTTCCACGGTAAATCTTGGTGTCATCTGTGTACATGTTATTTGATTTATGCTTTATGTTTCTGCACTTAATAACTAAAGGATAATTACATTTAATATCTTAAGATTGCTTTGTTAACCGAGTTACAATAGAATATCTTTATTAACCGACCAGAGTGATAATTTTGATTAAGACATCTAAGGTACTTGGATTTTTTTTTGTGGTAACTGATTCAACCCTCCCCTCTTAGTTACTCAACTCATTTCCAACAGCAACCTTATGCTTGATTGAAACTACATGTCTATTATAAAAGTTCTATCACTTAAGGATTATATTGGATCTTTCTTTCTCTTCTCTTAGGATACATTATCTCTTTTTTGTTTATCTCTTTTATAAGATGATGTCCTCCCATGTATGGAATTACTTCAGAGTGCATATCTTATATAATTGGGATGACCGCTGAGATAATATAATGTAGCTTTGTTTTTCGTCTCTCTTCTCTCTTTGGTTTTGCATTATTTCATGATATATTCCTACTGGCATTAGATACTTTGTCACATGCAACATCTTAATGTTTTTTATTAACAATCCTTTTTATGTCTTGCCATGACATGTTATCATTTAATAATCATCCATAGTTTCCTTGATGATTCACTTACTTTATATATGATGTATTTTATATCATATATGTTTGTTTTAGGAGTTCTCTCTAGTTTACAAATTATTTTTCTTAGGATTGTGTATCTATTATGAGGTATATATCATTCAAGATGTGTATCTATATATATATATATATATATATATATATATATATATAATCTTGCCTTCACACTTGAGGAGAAATATTTCATGTAAATTATATCTCTCTTTTTTCTAAGGATCTACTTTCCTCTATAAAGTGGCATTTGTTTATCATGTGACATTTTTTTCCTATAAACAATTATTTGTTTTGATTGGGATTCTCTCTTATCTAAGAAGTGTGAATCCTTGACTATCACCTCTTCTTTATTTGAAAAACTATGTTCATCATAAACACATTCCCTTACTTTGTGATTCCAATTTTGTCATCTTTCATCAAGAATCCATATTGCACCTAGTAATAGGGGGCTAAATAGGTGCATTTTTGTTCTCTCCCCCCTCTTTGTCTTGAAGATGTTAGTTTTTTTCAAGCACTCCTCTTGAAGGTATATTTTTTGTAAACAATATCTCTTCATTTCAAGGGTCTATTCTCATAAGCAGAATATCCTTCACGATTATCTATTTTATTAGCTTATAAGAGTTAACACTTTTTGCTAAGTTTATGCCATACATTGTTGTTTTAAGGATATCTCCTTGTTATTGGAAGTAGGTATTCTTGATCATCTTCCTTATAATGTCTACTGTGTAGCCATCATAAGGAGGGTGCATATATACAACCTCCATTGTACATTCTCTTGCACATTTTTCTTATGCATTTTTACATACAAACCAATCTCCATAGATATAGTGGATCTGTATCCATCCATGGGGTGCACATATATACAAACCAATATTCATGGTTATAAGTGATCCATATCCATCCATGAAGTGCACATTTATAAAAATCTTCATGAATATAGTGGATTTGTATCCATTCATAAGGTGCACATAGACAAAGTCACCAGTAGGCACGAGATTTGTGATGAAATTGATTAGCATGACATACAACTTGCTAGAACTGTCAATTTTATCTTTGGTTTCATTCATAGTAATACATACAACCTTACCGAGAAAGGTAATTACTCTCCTTTTTCTCTTTCTCTATCTTTGTCTCTCTCTCTCTCTTTACTATCATGCTAGTAGGTTAAATCCTGGAGTTGATATTTTCATTGGCGGTGCTCTTAATATTCCTATGTGGTCACTTGTGCTCCTGCAATAGTTTTCCAGACATGATATTAGTGGGTGAGGCATTTCTAGTTGAGGTCTCCTTCACTAGTTGATTTAGAGTTTTCTACTAACCCATTTTGTTGTTTTTCAATGTCTTTTTACTTTTCCTTTTCTTTGTTTTCATTCCCTTATGCATGGGTGTAGAGTTAAGATCCTTAGTTTGGGAGCTTATGTCCTCAGACTTATTGATGTCCTCTCTCTCTCTCTCTCTCTCTCTCTCTCTATGCACATTTTCCTATTTATGCCTCTATTCACATAATTCATTTCCCTCTTGGGCCCCATTTCATGACTTGGATGCATTTATGACCATTTTTACCACTTATCTTTTTGATTCTCCACGAACCACTTAACACTCCTTGAATCCTGCAACTTTACCTTGAACTTAGCACCCTTTAGGTATGGGTCAAACCTGGTTCAAACTATACCTTAGGATTTTAAATTTGGTGGGTTCGGGCCTGATGCAAGGTGTTTTCATTTTCCTTCCTAGTGAGGTCGGCCTTTCTGAATTTAGATCCTGAAATCACTATAAAAGGACATTTCTCCCCCTCATCTTCAAACCTACTATTGTGTAAGGATCTTCATGCAAGAATTATTAATAAACCTATTCATGCATTCAAGGAGTTTAAGAAAGAGAGTATTCATTAAAGGCATCCATCATTCATCATCCATCAAGCATTTTTTCATTTCCTTCTATAGATCTAGCTTCTTTCTTCATAGGAGACAAAAGGAGTTGGTCATCAAGGGATGATATCTTCATCGATTCAATTTTTCTTCTTCTTCTTCTTCTTCAATCCAATATTGAGGCAAATTACAAGCATCTAATACATGAGGTTTTGTCTTACATGATTTCCTTTGGTTTTTTTGTTAAGTAAAGGCTATTGCATTAACATATTTGATCTTATATTAAGCATAATTGCATCTATATGGCAGGATGCATATCCATTGTTAGATTCAATATCTTCTACATGATAGCATTTCCTTTATTTCAATTCAAGGTTAATTCCTAAATCAAGGCTTGACCAAGGAAAGCCCCTCCCCCCACCAATCTCCCCTTCTCTCTTGTGTGCAAGCATAAGTTTAGAGTACAGATTTGACTACAGATCTAGGAGCCCATTTGGACGGACTCTCCAGATCTAGTTTCTATTATGGATTCCAAAAATATTAGGTATAGGTTGAACCTTCAACATATACCTTGACATTCAGAGTATAGAACCTAGTTACAAAACCAAAAGGACCATCCAAAGAGCTGCCGAGACCAACATTTTTTTTAGTTTGGTCATCTCAAGTACATGTCAAACCTTTGACCTATACCTAGGTATAGGCGAACTATGTTCAACTTGTTCCAAGAATAAAATAGAGAGTTTTTAGGTTTTAGAGTTGCAGGCCATAGACTGTTGGATTCAGGTATCGACACATTGTGCGACTCTATTAGAAAAAAATACTATTTGAACACCTTCTTTCTCTCCCATTTTTAGGTACATACATTCTTATTCCTACATCTTGCATATACTTTAATACATTAGATCAGATCTGTTATTGTACCTTGCTATTACATCTTCTTTTAATAATAAACATAAAATCTCTTTCTTCCATACATCACAAAGAATACCCACATTCTTATTCCTACATCTTGCATATACTTTAATACATTAGATCAAATCTATTATTGTACCTTGCTATTACATCTTCTTTTAATCATAAACATAAAATCTCTTTCTTCCATACATCACAAAGAATACCCTCAATTATCCCCTTAGCTAGATCTTGCATTTGTGCACTTTCATCCTTTGGGTTGTACAAGTCATATTTGTCTTGAGGATAGGATTTTGGGTCATTCAATGTATATGTGTGATTTGGTGGTCTACCTTTGATCACCATTTCACCTAATACAAGAATCAAAATCCCTTTAACATTGATCATCCCTTTGAAAGTGTACATCTTTTTTGAATAAACATATACATGGAAGGGCATAATCCACCAATTGAGATATAAATATTCAAATTTCTTCTCGATTCAATTGCATACAATTGTTTGCATCAAAATTATACACAATCTAATCCAAAATCAATTTGGTTAAATTATTATAGATTGTGGAAACATAATGTCTGTAAATGTTCAAATTTCTTTGATGTTCCCTTGCAAACTATAAAGTTGAGAGATGTTCTTATGTAGAAGCATGTTGACAATAGATTCAATATTATTAATATTGACCTTGATTCCATGATGAGACTATAATTCCCAATATTTTTCCAAAGTCTATACCAAAGAAAAACTTAAGGGGATTTTGTCACATTTTGTTAAGTCAAAGCCTTTCAAAGAAAAGATGAAGAATCCTAAATAAATATCAGTGGGTAATAGACCGGGTCAAGATGTCATCAACATAATCTTCTAAGATCTTATGGATGAAATCATGAAAGATTAGATTCATTGAATTTTGATAAGTTTACCCAACATTCTTTAACCCAAAAATCATGACTAGATATGTAATAGAAAGTACCTCGAGGTGTTGTATAGGTTATTTTTTATTAATCTTGTAAATATAATAAGGATTGTATTATTTCCTAAGAAGACATCCTTAAAATATTTTAAAAAATCATAGTTATAGTTAAGTCTATAATCATATTGATTTAGGAAGTCAAAAAATTGAATCTTTAAGAGAAGCCTTGTAAAGATCATGTAGGTCAATACAAACATATATATGATCATGAGGTTTTTTGATAGCAACACTATTAGTTATCCAAGATGAGTAATCAATGGGACAAATAAAATCATCTTCTAAAATATTTTCTATATTGGTATTAATCATTAAAGGAACCTAGGAATTTATTATACCAATATTTTTATTAACAAACTTAGCATTGAGATATAAAATGATAATATGAACTACAACATATCTATCAATATCAGGCATATAACCTCATAAGATTTATAGCACTATAAATTGTATCCATATTTAATTTATTTCTCATGTAGTCCCTATTTTAGCATGGATGGCCTCTCGTACTTTATCCCAACTTCCAAAGTCAATTTTACATTTAATTCTGGCATCTCGTTGGCATTTCAGACCATAGGTCCCAATTAGGTCCTATGTTTTGGGAAGTAGGTCACCTTGGGTGACTCACTCCGTGATGTTCAGGCCCAAATTCAAACTACTTAACAATTAGATTTTAGGTGTCAAAAATTTAAGCTCGTATTGCCTTGTAATAAAATTAAAACCTCAAAAGGGGTATAAAATACAGTTATACTCCCTCATGTTGGAAATCAATCAATCAAGGAAGCACTCAAGATATCAAGCATTTAAGGCCTTCTTCTAGAGATCTAGCATTGTGGTAAGCTTCAACATCCTTCGTGCAAGCATGTATTCACAATTTTCCTTCTAGATCCTGTGGAATCATGTTATTGCATCAACACTTGTGCTCACATTTAAAGAGCATTGTATCAACAAGGTACAAGGCATCTCATATTCTCAAATCTAGCCTTTGTGATATATGCTCACACTTTCAATTATATTTTAGTTTATTTTAATTTCATGGTTGATTCCAAAAGTGGGGTTTGAACTAGGAAAACCCCATTCTACACAATATTTTCTCTTTTCTTTATTTTGGAACAAGAAACAATCATAGAATAAGACATATATTGAGAAATCATATATCTATAGTTTGTGGGTATCATAAACTTCTGGGAGAAAGCTACCCTAGTTGACCTAGACTTGGGACTAAGTAATTTGAATTGATTGTGTCCCCTTATATTTCCTGAAATTTGGATTACAGGCCAGTCTTCGTCTAACATCCCTGATCTTTTGTTGGATTCTATCTATCATTTTTATATTTTTAATGCACGTCAAAAGTCATCTTTTCACTATATTCACCCTAGATCTTGCATTCTCTTTCCACAATTGTATTATAAATTTAGACTCACCATAAAGTATCAATGAATTCACTTTTTCCCAAAGATCTTTATCCAAGTATATAATTCTCATCCCAATGTAGATGGGAAATAGGCCTAAGATTCCTAGTTTGCATGCATAGACTACCGAATCCTTTTTTCTCTACATTACATATTGGTGAACCCGTCTCTTTTTGCATACTTATTTTAAATATGATTTTTGCATGAAATTATTAAATTAGACACTTTTATTCATGGTTTATGCACTTATATTAGTGAAAAAGATATAAATATTTCACATTTTTATCTCTTACTTGATGCACTTAGTACATGTTTTCATTTGAAAAAACAAACTATTTCCATTGTGTTTTCAATTAGATTAGTTTCATAATGCATAAATTTCATAGAGGTGATATTGGATTATCTTCCCTCCTTTCAATTATCTCTCTTCTAAATAACCTCCTATGCATGTGGACATATTGGTGCTAGAAGATACTTTCAACGCTTCTCTCTTTGATCTCTCTTCTTGGGATGAATCGTTGTAGAATAGTGTTGATTAAATTATCTTAATATGTACCTCCCCCATGAGGGTACCTTGATCAAATAGGATGATATTGTGGTAGGATATATTGATATGATTGATAATTCTCTTATTTAAACTTTACTACTATTCATTTCAATAACCTTCCCTTTAGAGATGAGGCATTAATGAGTTATGTTTTCCCCTCTCCTAAAGTTTACTCTACTCATGAACACACTTTAGAAGAAGAGGATGATATTATTGATGCCCTCCATTTTATAAATAAGGCCTTGAATAATACATAGTGTAATAAAGTCAATACCATACATACCTTAAGTAATGAAAATCATAAAGTAGTCATCCACCTTCCTCAAGATAACCCTCAATCCCAAAACAAACTAGTGAATATTGTGAAAGGGGATACATAGTCTAGTAATCATATAGTAGCATACACATACAATAATGATCTTGTTTACCCTTTTCATTCACAAAATGTTGGCAATGAGTATGATCTTATTGAGAAAATTCATGATACTTTAGCCAAGATCTCCCTTTGCGACTTAATTAAAAATTCATCTACATATCATACAATGATCCTAGAAGCCTTGCAAAAAGTTGTTACATCCTATCCTGTTAAGTCAAACGAGGTAGTAACCTTTCTATTGGAATTATTATTGTTTGAGGTGTTAAAATTCATGTTTTCTAATTGATGTCAACATATGTTTCAGTTGGATGCATTAGAAGTTTCAGAAAGATTGGTTTACACAAGAATGTGCAAGATTGACAATTGTGTACGCATAGTGTATGATGTTTCAATATGCGAGCATGAGGTTGTGTATAGAGAAGTATGTACACCTTATATCTAAGGTCATTGTATATGATATTGTTGTTTGCATGAGTTATATTTATTTTGGTAAAGACTAGTTACAATGCAGTGATAGAGGATTATGACAGAGATGGTCTCTGAGTTTCTGGTATAACTTGGATGCGAGCATGAGTTATGATATGTGAGCTTAAGGAATGATAGAAGATACATGAGAGAAAATTCTTTGTGATTCTTGGGTCCCTAGATTCTTGATGAAGTTAGTTGTGATGTGTAGACAAGCGAATACCTATTTAGGGCTGACCACAAAAATGTAACATGCTCAATGATTAGAGAGCGTGAAATATGGATCTTGGTGCGTAACTGATGATTTTTATTTTAATTAATTTTGTAAGGTACCATGTGTATCTTAGAAAGGGTCTATATATTGTGCATTGGGGAATTCTTAACATGCCAACCTTGTTTCTTATTGTAACTTGTATAAAGGAAAGTGGCATCTTGATGTGTATTGTATAGATTGGATATATTTAGATGTTGTGAGCATGTGGATGTGGGTTCGGTTGGATGTAGAGCAGTGATTATGTTTTAATGCACTTCATTGGAACTATATAGGAAAAGAAAGTTACTATCAGTAAGTTCACTATTATAAGCATACTTTTATACTTCTCTTTGGATAGTGGATCCAGAAGATGGGTTTAACCTTCAAAAGGTGGATTTAACCTTCACTTTGGGCAGTGAGATCATCATTTCATTCAACTCCGGCTAACAGGGTTGAGAAGACTCCTAACAGGGTATGTCCTTTAATAGGAACTTGTAATGGATGTAATAATCAACTCCTAATAGGGATAGATCTCCTAACATGGATATAATGTTTCTAGCACATTATTTTTGGGTGCTAATTCCCATCATGTTTTTTTTCGCTTAATAGGGTTTTCCTCTATAATAATTACTTGTGTTATGGTGTTGTTCTTCAAGTGTTCAGATTTGTATTGAGTAATTGATTTAAAGTTTTAAAGTTTGAATATTCTACATAAAACTAATTTACCCCCATCTTAGTTGTATTATTCCTAACAATTGGTATCAGAGCTTGTGGTCCTCTAAGAGAAATCTTAATAGCTTGAGGTGATCCTGAGATGGCTTACTATAGGAATGAGAGTCCAAAATTTGATGCTGAAATTTTTGAAAGTTGGAAGAACAAGATGAGAACTCATCTGATCTACTTGTGAATTGATTACAGGATGATTACAAAGAAGGATGAAGAGATCAAGGAAGAAGATGGATTAGGAAATTATATTGATGAAGAAAATAAATTGTTTTCTTGTAATATGGTTGTAGCAGAAGAACTTATAAGCAAGCTCTTTGAGGAAAAGTTTACATTTACAAAGGTTAAAGATCTTGATTGAGCCCACAAGATATGGACAAGGTTAGAGGCTCTATATGAAGGATATTAGTACACTAAGAAAGAAAAACTAAAAAATTGGAAGGATAAAATGGAGAATATAAGGATGCGAGGTGATGAGAATGTCAGAGCCTATGTACAGAGGGTTATAGAGGCTATTACTAGAATCATAAATTTAGGAGGCACATATACTGAAGATGAAGTGATCACAAAGATTCTTAGATCCTTGACACATGCCTACAAGACTAAAGTGACAGTGATAGAAGAGATCATACCACCAACAAAAAGTTTCAACAAAGAAGTGTATGTGGTAAATTTGGCCTTGTTAATTCACCATACACTTCAACATAGTCCTTCTTCATCAGATACACACAAGACTGAATATGAGATTATTCATCTTGTCTGCCTGCATGATTTGACCTGTTGCC